>JAWQRM010000192.1:0-26931 GCA_033557675.1 Coptodactyla brooksi
ACAAAAAAATTTTTTTTCATTCCCAAGGAGGTTACTTTTCACCCCACCTAGTACTTATCATATGCAATGTTTCGAAACAAGGAGATATCACCGCAGCAACCTTTGCTGATGATACAACAATTTTGGCAACCGGTGAAAACAATATTATAGCATGTAACAGACTCCAGGGAACATGCAACAGAATAAACAGTTGAATTGGAAACTGGAAGATAAAAATGAACTAAAACAAATCAGTACATGTAAATTTTAGATACCTATGCAATAAACAAGCTTCGATTACAATAAACAATAACGTTATCCGGTATCATAACTTGGCTAAATATTTGGGAATTAACCTGAATGTCCAACTAAAATGGAAAGAGCACTAAACAAAAGGAGCTTGACTTCAAATATAAAAAATATGTTATCTCTTTGGTAGTGCATCCAAGCTGTCTGCAAATAATAAACTACATTTATACAAACAACTGTGTAAATCCTAAAGCCGGTGTGTATCAACTGCATATAACTGTGGGGTGGCGCAGCTAAAAGTAACATTGACACAATGCAAGTATGCCAAAATAAAGTTCTCAGAGTTGAAAGCCACCAGAAGCAATTTTGTTTTGCATTTGATAATCCCTGATATTCTGCAATTTTTGATTGTATGCTACCAATTGTTTGTATTCCAATATACTGTTTACTTAAATTTTGTTTTTGCTAATTTAGGAAAAATATGGAATATTCTTTTGAAAAAGAATAGTTAAAAATGTGGGTTTTGAGACTTTTGGTTTCGGAGCAAAGTTAAGCAATTGTCACCACATAACCAAAATAAGCAGCTGCTTGACGCACGTTTCTCTAGCCACGTTAGCATCATCGTTTAATTAACCTATCTACTAGTCTATTATTACATCCGTTATTAGTAGCTATGCTCCTAATGTCATCCCTCTCTTCGCTATACTTAACTGAATTAAGTGGGATTAATTAACTAAATTAAGCGAATTTAATTTAGCTATCCTTTTTTATTGAACACTCGGAGCAATCGGCAAGAATATCACTACTTATAGAGATATTTTTTATATGTATATACATCAAATTATAATCTACCATTATTTCTAAAAACACCTTAGAGTTTTGTATTAGTTTTCAATAATGAAACATTTCTCTCATGGAGAAGTATTCCATTATTCTCCATTTTATATGCAAATTTAGAAGCAGGGAATCGTGAATTTAATTGACCAATAAAATCATCAACATTAACCGTTCTAGTGTCAAGAACTTCGAGAATGTCATGGACGTACCTAAATTAGTGTAATTAATTGTGGACACTTTTAAAAATTTACCAAATTTTGCATTTATTCACTAATTTATAATTATTTATAATTTATATTCTATATTTTAGAATTAAATAATATTAAATAATCATTATTATTTATTTTTAAGCTGCATTTTCAAATTTGCAGTAAAAAGATTAAGTAAAATCCCGGTTTTGTGGGTATGCTGTTATTATATATATATAATATTATAAAATTAATATTAGATATCGTCTGTTTTGAAGAACGGTTGTATTACAGTTGTATTATGGCTTCGGTCAGCTTAATCTTGTCACTTGGATTTTTTCGTGAAACCATAAGTTTATGGCTGGACTATTGCCTGGTCACTGAAAGGTCAATTTTTATTTATTCATTTTTACACGGAATGTCTGAAAAGTTTGAGCAATTGATTCTGGAATTCTAAACGAAAATAGAACTATTTTTGACATATAAACATTAATTATTGTCACAAAACTATTGCTTTTATATCAAAAGGAATTCAAAATAACCACCATTAACTACTTGGTAATGGTAAAGCATGTTTACTAAATGTGTTATTTCCCTGTGAAATTTGAAATCAAATGTATATAATAACATCCCGGCTAGAAAGCTGTTTGTTCATGGCCAATAAAAATATTTAAAAAAATAGATTCTTTCCTCAAATTTATGTCTCACATTTCCCGATATTTAGGGAGTCATGCTATTACGGCGAACATAAATATTTTTCGACCTTAGCTCGTGTACGGTATTCGGCTCACCGATGTGATATCCGAAGAATGCATAGGTCACTTGATAACTCCACGATGTCCCCGCAATAGCCCAGAAAACTCTGTACGAAGCTGGATATGAATCTTCATCGCCTTCTGTAACTACAATTCCAGTTGTTTGCCTCAAAAATTGCGTCAAAAATGTTTGAGGCAATTGAAAATTGCCTCAAACATTTTTTC
Organism: Coptodactyla brooksi; assembly: GCA_033557675.1. Classification (NCBI taxonomy): domain Eukaryota; kingdom Metazoa; phylum Arthropoda; class Insecta; order Coleoptera; family Scarabaeidae; genus Coptodactyla; species Coptodactyla brooksi. Next base: position 2,234 of record JAWQRM010000192.1, read on the forward strand.
CACAATCTCCACCATTGCACTAACAATTGTTAGTCATGAGCTTCTTCCAGCCAGTAGAACCAAAACCAGTTCTTGATTTCTTCGAGAAAACTGTAACCTGCGTTCTGGATCATCTTCGGCAAATTCTTGGTGAATTTGGAGTTTAGATGGACGAATCTTATGTTTTCTTTAAAGAATTTCGTGGGTTACTAATTTACCAACACCTATTTAATGTAATGGTTGTTCGAATAGGTGGTTTTGGTTGAACAACCTTTGTTTCTAATACAATTGTCACCGCTACAACAAAATCGCGGTGCATAATTTGTGGGTTGGATAGAAACGAAAACAACCTTCAAGCGATCCAGCCAAGTCAAAGAATGTCAATTTCCTTAGTAATAAGGCGTTAGCAATTCTGTCGAACGTGTTTGAAAAATTTTTGTATGTCACGTCGTACTCTGCTCCATATTGGAGGTTCTGGTGATTTGCAAGAATGTAATTGCAAGCCTGGACATAGTGGAGCATCTAGCTAAAGGTCATGTTGGAGCATTACAAAGCTGGAGCATGAAGCTGGTCTTATTTCTCGCATCACTTTCATTAAACTGGATAAATCCTGAAAGTCAAATAATTACAGTCCAAATAATAATTACAGTCCAAATTGCTGATGCCAACTTACAAGGCACCACCAATTTGGACCACGCTGTACCATATATACAATCTCGTTTTCTTCATTAAATCTGGTATTTTATTTTCATTCGACATTTAAACTACATAACTGTGTACTTAGCTGCTTTAGCCATTCCGACTGTGTAAAAACATTTAACAAAATTGCGGCGCTTACAAACTTCAAAGCATAAATATGTCGCCAAAAATTAGATTCACACGATCAATCGACATGCAGCTTTCGAGAGCACATCGAACGTCAAAGAGAATAGAGTATGTCAGTTTGCTGACGACATTCTGGTCAAATACACTGCCCATGCGTCCAGAATGACAAACAGGAATTCGTGTACTACGGAGAGAATAGACTAGCACTCAGAATGTGTAACATTTATTATTGATTTTATACACGATCAGACGTTATTCAAATGGTGCAATCGAGATTGAGCGAGCGTTCAGTTATTTTATGGAAATTGTGATGTATTAAAGCGGTGGAGATTCCTGCGCGATTCTGACAGATCGATTATATCCTATGGGACGAGCAAATTTTAAATGAATACCAATACACGTTATATTTTAATCAAATCTGGAGTATAACAATTGCAGGAGGATTCAGTAGATATAACGAACATTAAAACATCTATAATTAAATTAAATGTGGCAACTTATGCTTGAGAACAATACCAAGAGTCTTGGCTGGGATGTTTTAGCCCATCCTCCTTATTCACCGGACATACCTCCCTTCCATTATCACCTCATCTGGTCGCTGCAAACTGCTTTAAACTGGCAAAACCTTCGCTGTTGAGAAGATTGTCATAAGTCACTGGGATCGCTCTTTTAACTGACAAACCTTGTACTTTTTGCGAACGTGCCGTAATGTAGTTGGTGGAAAGATGACATAAAGTCATAGGAAACGATGGTCAATACATCATTGATTAAAGCTAATGTTGTGTGCTAAATAAATTGCGTTTATATTCCATTTCGAAAAACCGGACGAACATATTTGTCAAGCCAATATCTAGGAGGTACATCATGACCATTATTTTCTGGCTGGAGGCGCGAGCAATGGAGTGTTAGTAATATCATACGTTATGATATAAGATTTGAATAGCGCAATTTATTTAAATAAGTGGATGTCTGCAGATAGGACCGAGTAGGGCCATTGAATTATCTCCTCATCCTCAGACCATTTTCTTTTTGGCCGTATAAAAGCAATAGTTTATTCAGTGACGACTACGAATTAGCACAGTTGCAAAATAATATGAACTATCGTTTCATGAAACATCCCTGAAATATCGTTTTACTGTTTTCTGTTGTATTGACTTGAACGGAAACCACTCCTTACATCAACTTTTCTCTTAGCCCCAAAAATATACAAACGAAATTTGCAGACGCCTGTATACAGCATATTAAATCTTACATGATAAAATCATTCGTATACTAAACTTTTAAATGTAAAGGATATCGCCAAAAACCTATTGACTAAAAATGAAAATGTCATAAAACTGTACAAAAAGTTAATTCATCAGTTAGCGAGAAAGAAATGTTTTTTTTTCTAGTTCAACGTAGTTGGCTCTAGCAAATGGTGGTATTTTAAATTTCCGGCTCCGAGCAAAAATGGGTTGATCAGACAAGATGTCGATTTTTTAAGGTGACATAGATCTTTGAGCTATAGATTCTGGATTAAACATGAATATAATAAGGAAGCTTTTTCCTCCCTATCTTTCCTGAAAGTTTGATTCCATATTTATTAATATGTATTATAATATATCATATGTCTCAACCCTTTTCTCTTTTTTCGTAAAAAATGCTCATTCTGCAGTAGCGATGATGACTATACATTGTGCACGCAAATTACGAGTATACTATACAACACGGTTTGCTCTTGATTCCATAATATCGTGAAAACGTTTAAGTCAATAACATAAGATCTAACTACAGTTGGGTATTTTTGTTTCCCCTTCCTTATCTCATTTTTATTTTTTACTTATTCGTAGTATCATCTCCTAGAAACTCTCTCACATTTCTACTTATTGATATCTTAATAATAGTAATACTCGTAATATAAATTTCATAAGATCCGATATCACAAGATGGCACAGCTGCAATTGTCTAACGTATAACATTTCTACAGTGAATTCTGTCATGTTTGTTCGATGTCAAAGTACATCGAACCCACAATGTGTAAGACGAAGCAAGGAAGAAAACATATGAACATTCTTAAATATTTTACTGATTTTACTACTGAAAATATTCCATTATCGAAAATAAGCAATCCTATTTTACAAGGTTTTATAAAAAGAATGCAAGCCATACTAAATAAATATTAATTATACAAATAGCTATGTTTGTACACTCAACATATCTCTTGTTTAACTTCCAAAGTTGCCTGTTACAGATAAAGAAGGAACATTTATAAGACAAAACTGGCATGGATGAGGTATTTTGGTGTAGTATTAAGTAGGTAACAATTGTTTAACCTTGTTACGAAACCAAAGATCACAACTTTAAATAGATGTTACGGCTAAAGCGAGAATTAAAGATAAACCTCGGTTTAACGTTAAAGTGGGGATTACCAAGGCTTTGCGGTTAAAGCCCGAAGAGTTGCTAATACTCTCACATTTAACCGACTAAAACTGGGTTGGGTTGGGTTGAGTAGAGTTAGAAGGAAGTTACAGGGTTGCTAAGACCCAGTTTTAGCTAGTTAAAAGAAGAAGCGTTCGAGCTTTAGCCGCAAAGCCTTGGCAATCCCCACTTTAACCGGTTAAACCTAGGTTTACTTTAATTCTTGCTATAGCCGTAACAGATACATCATGCGGGACTAAAAACAGAAGTTTCGAACAATTACATATGGAAGTAGATAGTGACCTGTTGCAAATGGTGTTATTGAAGTGTTAAATTCACTATGAATATATTATTAAATAAAATACGACATATTGCAGGGAGGTCAATACTGAAACAATATTCTCAATAATTAATGACAGCTTATAAAAAATAATAAATGAGATGCAAGAAAAATATAGTACAGTACCTTTAAGCTCTATATATGTTGAAAGTTATTAGAAAAACAATAAGCCATTTAGAAATAGTAGTTTTTTTGCTCTACAAAAGTAAATATTTTTTTACCTGTGAAATTTATGGCAGATATGTGCTGGAAACAGCAAACAAGGTGCTGTAGCAAGGAAACCGGAAGAGGTCCTTGATTAGGGCAAAAAATGGACAGTGTTGACCGAATCGATAAAAAAAAGAAAAAGGATGAAGTACTACACGAAAACATACTAAACATATTATTGATGAATATGCAATTCAACAAACATAATCTTTAAAAGCAGGTCCACCTATTACGAATTCAATTGTAAAATGTAAACACCTTCTATAAATTGACTTCCGAACAGGAGGTCAATTTATTGATCTCTATAAGGTATGAACATTGTAAACCAGTACATAGATATTATATATATGAGTTCGCTGGTGTTCTGTGAACACCATATATGAAATATGTAAGTATATTTGGTTTACTTCTTATTGAAACAAGAACTGTTAAAGAAAAACAGGAGGATAATTTTTTAAAGGGTTACCCAATCTGCTAGCTCAAGAACAGAGCCTCTGTCATGAAACAGAAGGTCGTAGGTTCGAATCCTGCTCGGAGATCAATTTATTTTCTTGTTTCAATAAAAAGCGGAAAATTACTCATGAAAGAATCGCTTATCCATTTTCAATTTACATGTTCTTTCATTTATAGATTGGAAATATGTAAAGCTTGGTTATCTTTTATTGTCGACTATGAATGTTTTACCTAAACAGTAGTTTTGTGCCTGCCAGTTTACTGTATAATACAGTATATATTGTTGTATCCTTTATGCCATCGCCTAGCCATCTGATTTTTGTATTACTGTAATTGTTAAATTATATTTTTGCACTTCACAGAGTAGAGTCATTTGTGATCCCGGTTTGTCCAATGTTCTTGTAACTCAAATTCCATTTACTTAATCGATTCCATCAGTGTTTAGTGACTTTTAAGATAATATTGAAGCCGGGTACTATTTTACCAGCCAATCACATAACGTTTTTCTTCGTAGAAATAAACGAATAAGCTAAATTATTGAAAAGTATGCGCTTTGGATATAGGAACACCTAATATGGCTCAATAGATAAAGTTTGCTCTTTCTACATATATTATCTGATATAGGGCGTTCCGTTTGAAAACAAACATACTTCCTGACGCATGGCATTCTCCTTTATTAACAACAAAGATGTTAGCCATTTAACATGTACATGGTGGCCAAATAAGTGTGCAAGGTACTGTATCTCGGAAACTACTATATTGTAGAAATTTGCGGTAAAAAATTTACAACTCAGGTGGCCAAAAGAAAATGTAGGAAATTATTTTCAGGTTACTAAAATGGCCACTAGAGGACGTAACCTGCGTTTTGAATTTAAAAATGTGGTCTTTCTCAAACTTTCGCCCTATTAAGATAGCAAAAATATATGCTTCTTAAAACTGAGATAAATTCGAGTCTGCTTTGTTAAACACTTTTTGCCCTATCTCTAAAAATAAAGTGGTGAAGGTGTTCAAATATTTGTATAAATAAACATCTGGAACTTAAAAACGACTGAAAGCATTCCAACAAACTTAGCATCCTTGAAAGAAGCTTTTCTTGCGCAACAAAAGCTACCTTATTTGTGGTGATTGTAATTTAGTATGTCGCTACGAGCGGGCATTTAGCGATATCACTACTGAAATTACAAAATTTCTTAAAACAATTAAATCTATTGGTATTGTTTTTTCCATGAAAAAATAGCAAAATAATGCCCAAACAAGCTAATGAAAACCGCACCGCGATATCTTATTCCTAACCTAAAATTTCGGTGAAAGAAGATTTAAGGACAGAATTCAATGGCTTTTGCTAGGTTGCCTCTGGTTATGCAACCAAAGTAACATAAACAAAAGTGTGCTGCCTACTTACAATTCATGCTTAGGCGCATATTAACTATATAGATACGAGTGGGTACATAATAAGTAGCAGGCCATGGAAGAATATTGCAAAATATTATTGGAAAACTTGAAAAATGCCTTTTACAAATGATTGAAACTGTTGACGTGATTGCTGTTAATAAACAGCAATCACGTCAACTAGTCTTTAAAATGCGGCTAGTAGTTACCTTTATAGTTAATATACGCCTAAGCATGAATTGTAGGTAAGCAACACACTTCTGTCTATGTTGCTTTGGTTGCATAACCTATAGGCAACCTAGCAAAATCCATTGAAATCTCTTTGTAAATTTTCTTTTACCGATATTTTAGCTTAGGAATAAGATATCGAGGCGTGGTTTTCACTAGCTTGTTTGGGCATCATTTTGCTATTTTTTCATGGAAAAAGTAATACTGGTAGATTTATTTTTTTTAAGAAATTTTGATAGTTCAGTTGTAATATCGATAAATGCCCTCTAGTGGCCGTATGCCAAATTACAATTACCACAGATAAGGTAACTTTTGTTACCCAAGAAAAGCTCCTTTCAACGACGCTAAGTTTGTTGAAATGCTTTCAAACGTTTTGAAGTTACAGATGTTTATTTATAAAACCATTTGAACACCATTAAATTGTTAAATTACTACACTTTTAATCAAAAGTGTAGTAATTTAACATAGATACGTAAAGAAGTCGAATTTTCAAGCTAATAACTATTCTTGTGCTCCATAAACTGCATTAACTACTAATATGTCGTCCGTCGTGGGATGCACGTACACGTAGAGACGCCGATTGTATAAAGAATTAAGAGATGATTTTCATTCAGCAAGATATGTTTTTAAACGTTATAAAATTTTGTATACATTGTAAAACTCATAACTATGCAGAATACCTCCAGATCAATTAATACAAATGGTATAAATCCTAATTCAACAACTCTTTATTATTTTGAACTACACGTTGTTAGGTATTTATTGTAACTTTTTGTGATATGTTATAAAAATGGTTGTTGCTAAATTGTCTGTCATTGGCTAGTGGTACATAAGAGTATGCTTCGTTAAATTTAGTGTAGGCCATACTGCAAATCATTTAAATGATTTGCTAATTTTAAATATCTTGCTTATACATCTTGATTTCTTGTTGGATTTCGACTATTCAAAATGTGCTGAATTTAGAATTAGGAGCAACTTTCAAATCTAAAATCAGAAGAAGTGTTTTCACGAAACACAAAACTTGTTATCATTTTCCGTAAGACCAGAAGTGGTGAAGTATAATAGCAAATTTATTTTTGATAAGTGTGCAAAAAGACAAAATATAGGAAAGAAATTGTTTTTCATTGTGTGAAAAATTGTACGAAACTAGGAAAAAATGAAGTAAGTAATGTAAAATAATAAACGTAACGGCGAAAGTCCATTTCAGTACGGAATAGTGCATTACGCCGAACAGTAAACTATCAGACGTATGTCTACTCCTGCAATATATGTTTGAAGAAAACCACAAAAGACGGTAACAGTTTTAAAGTACACACAACACGTTTGTCCCGTATGATATTCTGGTTTCTCTACTGGTAACAGTTACAAAGCAAAAACTTCTGAACGAATTTAAGAACCGCGATTTTTAATATATTATAAAGCTTAATTTAGTGAATTTGAAACCAAATCAATATGAATTCGAAAGCACGTTAATACATATATCCATCATTCATCAATTTGCTACCGGTATAACGAAATTGGGTTACGTAAGACTTTGGATTAAGATATAGCGGATGACGCAGCTGTTAGCCGTTCCAATTTCCAATTACAGTAAATCTTGTCGTCTTCTATTATACCTGAAACCGGAAGGGTTTCAGGAGTGTGTTACTCAATTAAAGGGTGCATTGTCGAATTCACCCTTCAGAATGATTCAATTGAAGTTAGCTTTGTGGAATACGTAGAGCTATTTGAATGCAATTGCATTTAATAGAAGGGAAAGAAAAAGAGTAAATCGTTTTGTCTATGTTTTAGTCAACGAACATTTCGCAGTAAGGATGTACGTACTATACTACATCCTCATTATCAACCCGTTGAACTTCAAAAAAGCAGCAGTTTTGACTTAAATTTTTGCTTTCCAAGAGCATTTTTATACCGAAAAGTAAATTAATTCCATGAAGGATAATTTATTTCAGGAAGAATTACCAGATGCATAAACTGGTGCAGACTTTTGGTGATAACTTCTGAAATAAAGTTTCTCTGGTGCGTCATCGGGTACTACAGGTAAATGTCAGATTAGTAACATAACATTATATTAATACGAAGAATCCAGTAGTCTAGAGATATAATTACAACATTAGAAAGATGTACTAAGAACCATGCTAATTACAGAATGTAAATTTTAAGACATGAAATAAGTAATAAGTAATTTCAAACATTAGACTTCTTTATCAATGCTCGATAAATGACTGGTCATTAAAGGCAGCTTCTCGGAGTACATGATATGTTTGCCACTTACACATCTTCTGTCGCATCTGCGGAAATATCCTTTTGAAGTAATTAAGGAGGCAAATTGTTTAATTCGGAGTTTTTTTGTATGTTTTTGCATTCGTCGATGTGTGATAACAATGTTTATATGCAGATAAGTTAGGTTGGATCGAACATATTGTATATTATGACAGTTGGACTCCATATATGTAGGTCTAATACAAATAATTTCGGAATTATTCAAGTATAAGTTGAAAAATGGTTACACACGTTTCAACTTTGTAAATCGTAGATCACAATTTTCAGTTTATGTGCAGACATGTACATGTTAAGAACATTCACTTTGCACATGAATTACCTTATTTTGTTTAATCTTATTCATTATTTGGTTTCGTGTTCATTTAATGATAACACATTATTGCGCATTAGTTATTCATTTGATTATTACAATAATTGTACAATTATCAGAGCTCTACAGTTTACTTTCTATTTGATATACAGCTTTTGTTACAATATTTAATTGTCTATTGGAATATTTAAACATATACCTCTCTAGCACTAGGTATGATTTTTTGTTGAAATGAGAAAAATTGAGAAAAGTACCCTATTTTATGCCTACGAATCGCAGAAAATATGGGAAAGCCAGTAAATTATAAGCTCTGCGCTCTAACACAAGTTTGAAAATGTGCGTGCATACACGTAACGTAATGGGAAGGGAGTTCCATTTACAATAATTGAAAACGTGTAAGCGCATTTAGATGGACGCAAAACGCTGAATTACCTCTGAAACTGTTTATAATGGACCAGTAGGCAAAAATGATTTCGAATTATATTTTGTGCGGAATATATGTATGAGATAATATAGAAAAGAAAAGAGAAAACTCCACATACGTTCGAGAAAATAGTAATAGTAAATAAGCTATAGAATAAGCTATACCGTTCCTGTAATTCCGTGGTTATTTCAGAAAAAGTTCATTTAATTTCTGATTCACAATCAGCTTAAGTAAATCATATTGTTAAACTTAAACTCGAATAACTATTTGTGTAACGGTTAATCATGTTTGTACTGTTTTTTGTTATGGAATCCAAATACGCCGCAACTGATTAGACAACCAAACTTGCAGTGTGATAATGACTAAAATAAAACTCTCTAACTGCCACCATTGAGAAAGTCAGTGGCGCAATAAAATTAATTTACTGTTAAATAACAGGAAAAGAAATATTCATTATTATCAAAAGATATTAACATTGAATGCATTTGCTGTGACTAATTTAAAACACTCAACTCACAAACGCCTATGTTTAAAATATCAAGATTTGGTTACTGCTTAGTGACACACACAAAAATACTGCATAACTACCAAACTACGATAAACAAATTCTTAGAACAGGAATATGCATTTGATCACGTGGGACTTGGATATTTCTGAAAACGCGATACATATATATCAGTACATATTATATACATATATAATATGTTTGCATGGTAATCCGCCTACTAGAATATAAACACCTTAGATTTACACGCAATGTGTGGAGAAAAATAAAGAAAAGAAACTCAGACTTTTATTGTACGATAATAATAAATGCCGATTGTAAGAAAATTATTTTAAATTTTTTCCATGAAATAGTTTTATACAGTACTGTTCGAAAGTACATAACAGCAATGTTTGACCCAAGTACGTACTTTAAAGTTAGGCAATGTGTTTAAAATTAGATTATCTCTGATATAGCCATTGTATTTCGTATTTCAAGCTGTTTCCAAAAATATAAGTGAGAAAGAAGATCGTCAATCTAAAAAGTACACAGCAGAATTTTACCAAAAACAGTATTTTCCACCACTATTCAACAGGTGAAATTGGTTATTTGCCAGACTTCAACATTTCCAATACGATCTCGTATGTATTATATAAATTAAATTAGGAAGGAAATATTGTGATTTTGTCATTAGTATTACTAGTATATTTAATAATTATGCAAAGGCAGGATGATTGATAAGCTAGTTTCAACACCAAATCTCCACCTAAGGAAGTAAAAAACAAACAACCTACCATGATGCAGATGATGCAAACCATGTTAAAAAATATGGAAACATTTTCTAAAATATTGGATCGATTAGAAGCCAGAAATGCAGGTGCTATACCGAAAAGAACAAATTAATGGATCAAAGTGATTTAAGAGTTGCAACTTGGAATGCAAACGGCATTCAAAACAGGAACCAAAAAATAGATATATATCTAAACACACAATATATACACATCTAGCGTAACCAAGCAAAAGGTGGTGAAGACTGCCACGTTCCAATCGTAGAAACGCAAGTAACTAACTGTTATTGGAATGAAAAATACCAAACAAAATTTGATTGTTGGTGTCGTCTACTGCCCACCAAGATATAATTTTAAGAAAAATAATTATAAAAACCTCGTGCAACATCTGGGCAGCAGATTCATAGTTGGAGTTGATTATAATTTAAAACATATAGATTACAGGCTCACTACCACAAAGCCAAAGAACTGAGAGCAGACATTAAAGAAATTGGTTGCAACTTTCACTCCACTGACAAATCAACTTGTTGCCCTACAGAACAAAATAAATTCCCTAATCTTCTGAGCTTTTTTGTATCAAAAAGGGTATCTCCAAACTTCGTAGACATGGAGGAAAATTTCGATATGAACCTGATCTCTTGGTGATAATAGCAACTATGAGCGAAAGGGTCATTAAAAAGTAAACAGACCGACAGTGGTTAACAAAACAACTGATTGGGTGAGTTTTGCTATAAGAATAGAAAACATAATAAATTTAACAGTTCAACTGAAAACAAAAGAGCAAGTGGAAGCAGAAACCGAAAATGTTATTGAGGTGAAGTGCGGCTTGGAATAACACTAGAAAAATCACACGCAGAATAACTATCCTAATGAAATCAGGGATTTAGTTAAAAAGAAACGAAAGACCAAAAGAGAATGGCAACAAACAAGAGATTCAGAAACATGTGTCTGGCATATGGAAAGTAGCAGAGGTCATCATGGTACCAAAATCACAGAAGCCACCTAACAAGGCCAATATCGCTGTTGTCAAGCACTTCAAACCTTTTCGAAAAATTGCTGTTATAAAGGCTAACCCCTTTAATAGAACGAAGTAAACTAATTCCAAACCACTAATTTGAATTTAATTTCTAAGGTTTTCCTTACAGAAAAAGCTAATCTGCTCCTCCATCTTTCTTGGCGTGGCCCATGCTTTTGACAAAGCTTGGGACGCAAGAGTAATGTACAGCCAGTTAAAACAAATATTGCCAAAGCGATACGTAGAAATTTTGACTTGTATATACCGAACAGAATATTCAGAATCAAGGAAGAAGACGAATATTCTGATCTTAAAGAGATAATAGCAAGGGTTCCTTAGGGAAGTGTCCTAGGACCTATTCTATATTTACCATATACAAATGACATACCATAAATAGAAACCATCACCATCGTGCTGACTTTGAATTCAGATATAGAAGAAGCTACCAACAGACTACAAGAAACCAGCAACCAAATTGCTGGACTAGGAATTTAAACGGTGATATATTTTCCTAGGGAAACACCGCTAAAAACTTAGAAAGTATTTAGTATCGCTAGATCCGAAATTGAGATGGAAAGAGCATGTTTAAAAGAAAAGAATTGAAGCTGAGCTAAACACAGAGACCTTGGAATCCCAGATGCTAACACTGTTATATTAAAAGATTTGCCACTAAACACGAATCTCATCTTTATTAACACGTTAATGAAAGAGTCCTTCAACTCTTCGACAATCAAAACCTAGTAAGAAGAGTGAAAAGGACCAAGCCGTTCAAGCTAGTGTAAAGTGCCTTATGTTAAAGTAGAGCACGATGCAAACGGCCAGTGTAGCAGCTCATTAGATGAAAATCTAAGTGTGGAATATAATACTGATGGGTGGACTTAGGTATTACGTTAAGTATTTAGTCTTAAGATTTACTAGATGAAAATCAATGGTTAGTCGAAACAGAATGCATTTCTTTGCATATTAAACTAGTTTTAATATTAAAAAAAATTATTATATTTGATTCGAAATTTTGCTCGAATGTACAAAAGCTCCCTTCTCGATGTTTGCCCACTGCCCTGAAGAAACAAATCCACTGCCCTGAAGAAAGATATATTGGGTTGTTCCTCGGAAAGTAATTTCGTTTTTTTTTTCGCAGCAGAAGCGTTGGTTTTATTTTAACCAGCCAACTTCATTCTAAACCGTATATGCATTATATATTCTGACAGCTGATATTGCAAAGTTTATGTGTGAAAATATTTAGTTCTGTTCTACGCAATTGTTTTCTTTTTGTATCTTATGACACATGGAGAATTTAAAACAGCATTTTCAACATATTTGGTTTTTTATTGCAAAAAAGGAAAAAGTGCCGTCCAAGCGAGAAAAAGATATGTGACGTATATGGAGAAGATGTATTGACAGAATGCCAGTGCGAAAATTGGTTTGCAAAATATTTGAAAAAATGAAAAAAAAAATCAAAAAATTTTTTAGCAGTTGTGTTACCAAGTAGTAAGCGCTATTCGATTATGAAAGTTAATAATCTACTAATTAGAAAGCCAAAAAACAATATTAGCAAACGGAACAAGGAGGAATAATAGCACTACTGAAGTTGAAGCATCTGATGTTTAGAAGGGTTAATATCACCGAAATCCTCTAGATCCGAAATACACCGTATCTTGCGTTCTACCCTACAAACTTCAATTGGCGAATCTAATCAGAAATACGCCTACACAACGTTTATGACATGCGTCTAAACAATGAATGAACCACTTAAACTTGAGCCGAGTTGCTAAAGATTATTACCTAAACTTTAAACTCCACCGCTCTACCGGAAATAAACTTTGCGGGAACCGACGACATTAAGCAGAGGGGAAAAACAAACCGTAGAACCGTTGAGACTAAACGAAAATTAATGTTCGGTTAATTAGTTCATGTTTGCATCCATCACTTGTAATTTAATATAGTACAATGTTGCAGAAACGTTTGTATAACTCTGTTATCACATGGTAGTAAAAGCGTCAGGTCGTGTAAATAACTTAACATAAAGCATCATAAACAACCTATCTAACCATATTAAAACAGAAAATAATGCCATTTGGACAACGGTGTGCCTGAGAATGGTTCCCACTAAACGTTTTTAATAAAACCTGCGAAGCACCTCAAAGTATTCTAATAAACTGTCGAAACGTTTCAACTACAATTATTATTACTAAATACTTACTATACACAATTATACTGCAATACTTTAACATGTGTTATACATTTTGCTTTAACACTCGTAAACATATGCTTTGTATAGTTTTGTAAAAGGTATTTTGTTAAAAAATTATTGGACTGTGTTAGTAAGGTGTCAAGTTGTGTTAGTAATGTAAGTGATCACTGTTTTCTCTTTTTATGCGTTTCAGTTACTTATTGGATGCATTTCAGAACACAATGCAATGTATACATTTTTACGTATGCATTTCCGAATAGGCAACCTTGTTCGATTGCATTGCAATTGACGTTTCCGAAGTCAGCCTATCAGTTCTACTAACCTCGCTCTTTGTGTGTTGCGTTACACACAAAGAGCGCCTGACTGTGTCAGGCGTTTGTTGCTTGTTATATACAGCAGTAGAAAATGCTTACCACTTTAACCGTCTCTCTAGCTGTCATAGTACCTGAGATCCATGCATTGACCACCAGAAAAGAACCAGTGTATACTAATTTTCCGTGACAGCTTTTGAACAAAGCTTTTGCAGCTTTCCACTAAACCAACTGTTTTAGTTGATTGGTTTAGTCGATTTCTTATTATAAACAAATTAGTCTGGATATGTAATGTAAATAATATTATAATACACGTATGTAATATAATAGTATAATTTACGTGAGAAAGAACCACTATTTCATATACTTTTTTTTATTTTCACTACAATGTATATGTTAACATGAAACAGCTTGCCTTTTAGATAAGATATTTTGACTGCATACCTGAATTATTTCTTAAACGCATAATATAAAGATTTTCGCCAATTCTTTCTCCTACTAGTGATGTTTTAATTTCTGTCGACAGTGATCAATTTGGTGTGCTTGTTGCTAAGAGTTCATTTAATGAACTCTTGAATTATTTCTTAAACCCATAATATAAAGATTTTCGCCAATTCTTTCTCCTACTAGTGATGTTTTCATTTCTGTCGAGAGTGATTAATTTGGTATGCTTGTTACTAAGAGTTCATTTAAGGTAACAAAATAATGTTTGTTTTCAAAATATCACAATTCCACAAATTAGCGTATTTTCTGAAACTTCATTATTTAAAACAGTGTATAAAATTAAACATTTAGCAGTACTATGAAATACATCATATTTTGTTGAAAATCTCATCAACGACATATATGGCAAGGCTTACTTAAGCACCAATATCTGATGTGTAACTTCAATTCTAGACTGCTAGTTCGGCAAACATGCATTCAAAACAGCATGTGAATTCCATTTAATAGATTGAATTGAAAATGCATTTGTTGTCGCGCGTGACAACAAAGGTTTGCGAAATCGACAAAAGTTTTGCATTAGTGTATAACATGCAAAGATACGTAGGTCAAATACGTAGTTTTCCTTGTTTCTTTGTTATTTGCTTTGTACATAACGTATATAAATAAGTGCTATTTAACCAGCTACCTGCGTTTGTCGAGTATACACGTCAAACCAAAACTGAAAAAATTACCATTTACTATGAAAAGTCAAAATTTTAGTGAGTATTTACTAAAATTTTTAGTTATATATTCAGTTTGTATTAGCAGGAAAACTGCCATGTATTTGATGAAGTATTTCAAATATAGTTTCCAAAAAGAGATTCTAGTAAGCTGCCTCCAGAAAGATTTTTGTTACAGTGATGTTTCCATAAAAGATCAAGTTACGTTCTTTTTAACAGAATGGTATACTTTTTTCATAAAAATTTGATAGCTTCTCATTTATTCCTTTCATGCAAGTACGAAAATTTTATGGTTTTATAACAAAATTTTCGAAATAAATCAATACTTGTGTTCAAGTCTAGAGGAATATGCAAAATCGTTATTGCCTCTATCTGTCATTACGGGTATATCTGTTATTAGTCAGTACCAGTAATTGCTTGTCATAATAAGCAGATTTTGTCGCTGTTTTGTAAATAATTAATGTTGACTAAAATTCGTGTTCGAAATGCGTTCCAGTTTTCGCAACATACGCTTCAAACAAAACGACGCAAACTTTTATTTGAGATTCTCTGGTATTCTATAAATTATAGATTTTAAATATTTCCAGAGAAAGAAATCATTGGGAGTTAAATCAAGCGATTGTGGCGCCCATTTGATAGGATCACGTGTACCTATTCACCTGGAAGGGAAAAGGGACAGGTTAGATTTGGATTATGTTTACCTATTGGACAAGTGTTCATTCAGGAAATTTTCTACAATACGAGCCTTATGTAGAGATTCCCCATCTGAGTATGTAAAGGTACTTGCTTCAACAACCCTGGTAGTTTTTCGCTTCTCCTTGATAGAAATTAAGTCGTATGTTAGATACCCATCGAGTATTGCACACCAAACATTAATACCCCAAATGTTTTGAAAATGAGTTTGCTTTATCCAATAGGAATTTTGCCCAATAATGAGAATTGTATCGGTTTGATATACGATTATTATGAAAATGTGATTCGGCTGACCATAATATTTTTGATAACACTGTATTTTCATTATGCAAGCATGATGAAAATACTCATTAAGCAGGAGATTTGAAAATACCAAATTGAGCAGCAATTTATGACAAAGTGTCCGAAAACTACCGCATTATTTGCGGTAGTTTTAGGACACTGAGTTTTTGGCAGGTTTAAGTCGGGTTTACTGTTTTTATCGATAAGGTAGATTCCTAGTTTCGCGCAAAACTCTTTCTTTTCACGAATAATATTTCCACGTATTCATCTATTCTAAAGAACTACGGCATTATTAAATGCAAACAGTATGTAACACTTAAAACAATGCGCAAAAGTATACAACACAAAAATAAATAAAATGAAAGAACTGACGCCGAATAGTAATAAAAGGATAATAGTATCATAGACATCAAACCGTAGCAAAAATCGTTTCAAAAGCAATATCTGAAAAGTAGCAACTGATAAAGCAATGACAGATGTTTGAAGTAAACGACGTTTTTTGCACTCTCGTCAATGGATTTTAAAGAAGGGGATCCATTGAGTGGCCTGCAAGTTCCCCTGACTTCCTCTGACCGTTAGACTTCTTCCTCTGTAGACATTTCAAATTAAAAATGTATGGTATACCGCCTACATCATTAGAAGACTTAAGGGATCGTACACGAATGTGGTCAAATTACACCCCAATTTTTACAAAAAAAGCTGTAAAAATTGATAGCTAATGACATTTTCAGTATTTGATAACTTAGAACATCTTATTTGATTATTACTTTAATAGTTTGAACTTTATATCGTGGATTGTTATTATTTTTTTTTATTGATTATTATTTCGATAAATTCATTATTAAAAAACAAAAAAACTTATTTGACAGTTCAACTCAACTCAATGACTCAGGGCTCAGCCCAACTCAATGACTGAATGGACGAATTTTACATTAATTCGTAAATTTTCGCCATTTTGGATTGTTTTGACCGAATGATGTGAAATTTAGCAAATAAATAGACCCCGATGAGACCTTCAAAACGAGGTATCACTCGATGCCTCTTTTCATTTAAAATTTCAAGGTTGATGCTTAACCCTCTAGGGGGTTGCTGTTAAGAAGTTGAAATTACCCAAAAATTCCCTATTGCGCAAACTAGGTAACACTTGTTACCTACTTACTTCATACTTCCTTTCTGAGTTTAGTTAATTTCTTTATTTTTGAAACTTTCACAACAGCACCATGTTAGATTATCTCTCCAACCTCTGTAACAATTGGGGCATATCGTTGGGAAAATTGGAGAGAAGCAACCGTGTTGCTTTCTAGGAGGGTGTAGAGGTTGCAATCTACTAAAGTCATTTAGGACGACAACATGGAAACCCATTTTCTTATGGTCAAGTGGGGGAAAAGGCGCAAGCTACATTTAAAGCTAGAAGATGTACATCGTACATGACTTTCCCTTACCTTGCCCCGGATTTGAATATAAAAAAATGTGAAAAAAATTCAGCTGCGTACTGCCCACCCAAACACTGTAACGGTTTCATTTTCCATTTTGTTCTAGGATTTTTTGCCTTTTAGATTGTTGATTTCGTCATTCATTCATGGCGCCTCTTCTGTAATTTAGGAAAGAATTTTATTAAAATAAAATTCTTGGCATTTTATTTTTAACTTGGGAAATTCATGGTACTTACCGTTCCTGTGCTTTTCTTCTTCTTTTCAGATTCCTCCTTGTCGTTTTCGCTTATGTTTGTCAAGGATTTCCTCTTTATATCCCGTTGCCATTGTTAGCGTTGAAGTTTCGGCCGGAAAAACTAGTTTTTATACAGCGGGTATATAATATATATATATATATATATATATATATATATATATTACTTTATTTTTTTCATTTGTCGCCGGGAGTTTTTATACAACACCCAGCATTTCGATTATTGGCGATTTTACACACGGAGCACGAATCTGTCTGTTTTTTTAAATTTGTGGCGTCCTCAAATTCTTTTCCATCTACACCCACACCCGTGTTCACTAGAGCGAGCGGCCACACAGGACTTCATCAGCGTGAAACAAATAAAACTCCGGGTTGTCGTTAGTTCAATTTTATTTTTAAAGGTAAGTTTTAGTTTGATGTTCCCCTCGTGGTTTTATTTTATTTTGAGGCGCTACAACACAATAACAAGAAAATACACTTTGGCCAATTTTTCCATACTCTGGGTAATAAACTTACTGCCGGAGGTGATTACAACGCAAAGAACAGACGGGGGTCCAGAACAACGCCAACAAAACACAGAGGGTTATTCACCTCAATTACAGCAAATAACTCGAACCACATATCAACCGAACAGCCTACATACTGGCCAATAGAACTAAAGAAAATACCTGATGTTTTGGACATCTGCGTTACCAAAAGCATTAATAGACCATACTCCGTTTTCTATGACAATTTACACTACAATCTAACAAAAACTAAAACGACCAGTACTCCATAATGAGCAAACCGATTGGACCATGTTTAGAGCTAAGCGGGGTCAACTAGAAACGGTGAAGAATTTAACTTTGGCAATCCAATGGCACTCCACTCCTAACAGAAAAGGAAATTTGACAAGGAACTCATGTCCAATAATAGTCAAGCAGAAAATTTTCGAAAAACGAAAATTACGTAAATTATCACAAACTACTAGATCGGCAGTAGATAAGAACAAATATAATAGCGCAGCTCGAGAGTTAAAGCAACTATTACAGAATTTAAAAGAGCAGTCACTACAGGAATACCTTAAATGACTATCTGCCACCAAAGATAATGTCTACACGCTCTAGAATGCCACCAGAAGTTTACAGCGCCCGTAAACGTTAATTCCATCAATTAAAGATGTAAATGGTAAGTGGACTAGAGATGACAAACAAAAAAAACAGATGCTTTCGCTAATTATCTTACTGATGCATTCAAGCCCTACGCGCCAGACAGAACACAAGAGGAATACAAAATAACAAGTTACTTGGATGCCCCGTTTCAAATGGGCTTATCAATCAAAAATGTTAGATCTAGTGAGATAAAACATAATAATAAATAAAAAAATGCTGCAGGAGATATCGTCCCAAGGCCTCCAATCTGTTACTCAGGTATTCAATGCATCATTAAGGTTAGGGTATTTCCCAAGCCAGTGGAGGGTAGCAGAGATTATCTCAATACATAAACCAGGCAAGAATTTATATGAAATTGCTTCATATAGTCCAGTGTTTCCCAAAGCGTGGTACGCGTACCCCCAGGGGTACAGGAAGAGTTTGGTGGGGGTACGCGTTGCACCGGAGTTTGGTGGGGATATGCACTGCACCGTGCTTAGCTGCATCTAATTCTACGTTCTCGTAAGTTAAGTCAAGACAGTCTAGTGAGGCGTGAGATGGTTCGGTGTGATACGGCGTGAATATACCGCTACCACTTCGTTACAGAGACAACTTACTTCGTTAATAGTTAGTGGCTTCTCCAGGCGCCTGCGTATTTTTAACTTTTGTGCGATTTTTCTTATGGGAAAGGTCCCACTAATTTTGATTGTTTTTATGAAATATAATTTTTATCCCTAACATAGGTTATAGATCGCTGGTTGAAATCTGAAACTACTACATCGAAAGAAAGTAATGAATATAGTAGCAATCAGCTAACAGGAAATAATTAAATTAACGACGAATCAACTTCAATTCTGAAAGAACCTGTTAAGAAAAAACAAGGAAAACTAGCAAGTACGACAAAGTACATCTTAAATTTGGATTCCCAATGACTGGAGATAAAAATGAGCCTACTCCACTTTGCGTCATTTGTTTTGAAAATCTAACAAACCACAGCATGAAACCATCCAACTTAAAGCGCCATTTTAAGACAAACCATAATGAGCACAAAGATAAACTTATAGATTTTTTTAAATAAACTTAAGGATTTAAATCAGTCTCGAAAAGTAATGCGAGGTTTGACAGGAGATGGCAATCAAAAAATACTAGACGCTTCGTATCGCGTGTCGCTTTTAATTGCGAAATGTAGTGCAGGTGAAACCATTGGCGAATTTTTAATCAAGCCTGCAGCCAAGATAGTGGCAAGAGTAATGATAGATGCTCTATCATCTGAAACAAACTTTTGACCGCGTTCCTCTCTCAAATAATACAGTTCATCGACGAGTCATTGATATGTCTAATAATGTGAAACAGATGTTATCTGATATTTCTTAAAGTCATTATTATCCATTGCAAGTCGATGAGTCCATTGATATTGCGAATTTTGCAAATCTTGTTAGATACGAAAAGAATCAAAAAATTCATGACAACTTTTTATTTTGCCAGCCTTTATTAGGTCACACAACAGGAGAAGATATCTTTAATGTTATGAATAAGTTTATGCAAGAGAACAAAATTGATTGGAATAGATGTGTTGGAATAAGCACAGATGGAGCAAAAAGTATGGTCGGAATTAATAAAGGACCCGTTTCAGGAATTCAAAATGTTGCCCCAAATGTCATATCTACACATTGTTGCATACACAGAGAGGCTTTGGCAACACGTAAACTGCCCGCTGACCTACAGAAAGTTCTGGATGAAGGCATGAAAATCGTTAACTGCATTAAAAACCGTCCGTTGAATGCACGACTTTTTTCGCAAATATGTGAAGAAATGGGAAGTAGTCATACCCAGCTTCTGTTTCATACCAATTCGTTGGTATGTTGGTGTTCGTTGGCTATCTCGAGGAAAAATTCTAAATCGATTGTTTGAACTTAGACATGAACTTCAATGTTTTCTTAATGATAGATTTGAGTTGGACAATTATTTACATGGACATACTATTGGACGTGGAACCGCATCTCAGATTAAAATTAACAACCAGGGAACCAAATTGTGACGATCTGTCATCTCAGCACAAACAATTTCATCCTTCTCATGGATCCAAACAAATGTTATTTATAATATAACTTTTATTTATATTTTATTATGCATAATTTTATTTTTTGTTTATTATTATTTTGTGTATGTACCAAAAAAGAAAAAATAAATATATTTTAATTGTTTTTAAAATACATCCATTTTTTTGACGAGGGGTACTCAGCGTTACGCAAATTATAGAAGAGGTACACATATGTCAAAAGTTTGAGGAACACCGATATAGACCAATAAGTTTGTTGCCAATGTTGGCGAAAGTCTTTGAAAAACTCGACGTTAAACGCTTAAAACCCATACTGGCAAACAGAAAGCTCATACCGAAACACCAATTTGGATTTAGACACCAAAAAAATTAACAACACACTGAAAGGTAAAGGGTATTGCTCAGCAAGCTTTCTTGACATAAGTCAGGCATTTGACAAAGTTTGGCTACAGGGGCTATGAATTGCAAAAAAAATTGCCATATACCTTCTATTAACCGTTAAGATCATTCCTTACCGATAGGCATTTCTATGTCAGGTTTCAAGAGCAACAATCCGATCTGTTCCCCATATTTTTCGGAGTTCCCCAAGGCAGCGCACTGAGCCCGTTACTTTACTTATTGTTTACAGCGGTTATCCCTACAAAGAAGTCAATAGTAATGGCTCCCTATGCCGACGATACTGCAATACTTTCATCTCATTCCAATCCTGTAATTGCCTCCTCATGCCTACAATCTCGCATACATCTCCTAGAAGTTTGACCTTCACACTTGTCCTCCAGTAACACTTAATGATATACCTCTGCCACAAGCAGATGATATGAAATATTTGGGCATGCATCTGGATAGACAATTGACCTCGAGAAAACATATTTGGACAAAGAGAAAACAGACTTACGGAATCCAACTATGGGGAACCGCAAGCAATTCTAACATAGAAATTCTCCAGAGATTCCAAACAAGGTTCTTCGAGCCATTGTAGATGCTCCACCGTACCTACCAAACTTTGTCATCCAGAATGATCTCCAGTGCAGGATGAAGTGAAAAACAGTGCCAGATACCACGCCAGATTGACAGTGCGCCCAAACACGCTAGTAGAGAAACCTTCGATAGTTAAGTAAAACGATTGAAAAGACTAAGATTATCGAAACTTACAGATATGTTTAATTAGGTTTATCCCTGCATTTTGAGTTAGGAGTAGTATAATATTGTACATATATCTTTATTTAATAGATATAATACCACATAGGGAATCACTCGCTGGAGTGATCTCTACAAGTTTTGTTATTAATTATTATTATTAATAATTCCTTATTGTTCTATTAGAATAGATTGCAAAAATAAATATTAAAAAAATCCTTAACAGTCTGTACAAGAAAAAGAAATTGTTATGAGTCCCGATAGTACACTTAACTTGGTCCACAAAACTTTTCAAAATTCATCAAAAAATAAGGAGCTGTTTATAACAAGCTAAGCGTTTTCTAATAGTCCGCCGCTATCACTTTCTTTAAAAAAAAATAAATATCTCGAAAACGGTTACAACTAAGTCTAGTTAAACTTATAATTTTAAAGAGAATTAGAAAATTGTATGTATAAAGAGTTCCATTTAAAAGTATGCGTGTGTGTGTGTGTGCATGTGGGTAAAGTACATTTTCGAACTTCTTCGGACTGGAAGTAGCGCCATACTTCCAGTGACGATATACAGCAGACGCTCGATAACGTAAACAACTGGATAATGGAAACATCGCGCTAATGTGAACACAAAATTCGTACTGTAGGATGATGCAATCAGTTCTAGGCGGCGAAGTTATGTAGGAGAGTCCCCGATTTGTCGATTTAAGTAGCCAATAGTTTAAGTAGCCAAGTAGCCAAGTAATCAATTTGTAAGTGTCAGATTTCCCGAAAGAACAAAAGCTTCCAATAAAAACGTTGTTATAGTGCATTAGTCATTCTCATTCAACCAATGGATTAAAACGTAATTAGACTCACTAAGCTATACTACCAAAAATGTCTTCTTTTATTTGTTTTACCAAAGAATCCTGAAAATATTACCGGGTCTTTAAATCGGATAATACTCCTAGAAGCGGTCTTAAATTTCCACGTGGCCTGGAATGCACTTAGTGGCATTCCTATTAAAAAATGTTGGAACAATCTCCTTTGCACCAGTGATGAAGAGGCAGACGGTGTTCCCTTAAGTGGAATAAGGAAACAATTGCGAGCCGACCGTCTTGATGCTCTTGTCAATTTATTGACAATTAGATGCGCTATTAGATGTTCTCAATTTATTGAAAAGTGTAAATCCTAACGTTCTTTGTGCACCATGTGACGTACACTATGGCGGAGGTGCCGGAACACCCGAACCTCCACCAAAACACTTACACAATCACAAAACCTCCTCTCTTGGAAGACGACTCTGGATTACACAAGGTAAGTCTGGGCTCCAGCCCCGCACAGTGGGGAAAGGGTATGTTCTAGACTTAGGGATGAAGGACGAGCGCCACGTTCTCGTAAAAAACCAGACCCCCTGTATGCGCAATCCACCTGAACTGACGATTGTAACGAAACGTCTGCAATTGTTAAAGAATGGATTGGGTACGTATCGTACACGGATATTTTAGTTCTCCGTAGCTTAACATTGCGCTTGACATTGTCCTCCAATGCTTGCGACTGGCGTTCGAAGATAATGTTAAGCGCAAATTTGCGCAGACTAAAATAGCAGATTATTTTACTTGTAATTAAATATGCTTAACGATGTTTGAATATGTTTTGTCTTTTTATTTTGCTACATTAAACTTTCCTTTAATAATTTGCTTGTTAATAAAAATCACGTTCACTAATGTAAATATTTCGATAATGTAAACACCCTTAGTTCGAATTAGTTCACGTTATCGAGCGTCTGCTGTATTTTAACCTGAGGCATTTCAATTGACAGCTGGTTATTGGTATGAAAGAAGGTCGCCTGTTTTCTTTCTTTGAAAGAAGCAGTATATTTGTCCTAAAAATAACCAATGTAGGATAAAGTTTTTGTACTTTACGAAAATCAATCGGGATACATTGGAAATTTCTACTGGTAAAATTATAGATTATAGTCAAAAGTATCTTTAATATAAGTGCGCTACAACTACTTCCGTGTAAGACAGATACGTGCTGGTAGAATGCGAAAGCATATATTTGTTATTCCTTTAGACATAGAATCAACTGCATTAAACAATACAATTGCGCTAATATGATGGAAAGAGAGCAACGAGATGTTATAACAAGGAAATCGAAAGCAGTTCTTTGTTGTGTTAAAGAAAGTGGGCTTGGAATAATGACATAATATACGCCTGCAAGGGAAACAATGAATGAGTATTACAAGAAAATATTTCTCCACTTTATAGACGTTATAGACTTGAACTCATACATAGTATATACGGAGAGAAGTAACGCAAAACTAGGTCGATTCAATTTTTCGCATGAATGTGTTGAATAAATCGAAAGTCGGTAGATCAAGTACGAGTTCAACTGCAAAAAATACACGTCTCATCCGAAAATAATTTTAACGCATGAAATACCAATACAGGTGACATCTACTCGCATGAAATACCAACACAGATAATCTTAAAAAATAGGATCTGTGAAGTGCCACTTTGTCGACGCCCTGCTTCGAGAAATATCACGATTAAAAGAGCAACCGAACTAGTTATATTTTTCTTTGCTCGTTTCTTGATTATTAATTTTATCATGTTGCTCTAATTTTGTCAATGGTTACAACTTAACAAAAACAAGAAACTTAACTGCTCTG
This sequence comes from Coptodactyla brooksi, assembly GCA_033557675.1. NCBI lineage: Eukaryota > Metazoa > Arthropoda > Insecta > Coleoptera > Scarabaeidae > Coptodactyla > Coptodactyla brooksi. The sequence goes on from JAWQRM010000192.1 coordinate 26,652, forward strand.
GCAGTTAATTTTACAAAACGTGATTAGGGAACAAGTGGGGCAATTATATTTCAATGCCAGTTTTTGTTGATAAACAAAATGTTCTTTTTCTGCTTTCAATAACCAAAATAACCTATGTATTTTATACTACCATCCCCAAGAGCAAGCATCATGAACAATCGTTATCACTCCAGGCTGGTTCTGTAATCTTTTTCATTTCAATCAAAAACAGTGACAACAATCTTTTTCATTTCCTTAGATGTGCAGGATTTCAAATGCTTCACTAATATATTCCCAGTAC
>JAWQRM010000193.1:0-26929 GCA_033557675.1 Coptodactyla brooksi
GCATAACCAGTAAGCAATCTAGCAAAATCCATTGAAATTCTCCTTAAACCTTTTTTCGCCGATATTTTAAGTTAGGAATAAGATATCGAATCGCGCTTTTCACTAGCTTGTTTGGACATCATTTTACTATTTTTTATGGAAAAAAGGTAATAGATATCAATAAATTTAATTTTTTTTTAATTTTGCAATTTCAGTAGTAAATGCCCTCTGGTGTCAATATATCAAATTATAATCACCACAAATAAGGTAGCTTTTGTTGGCCAAGAAAAGCTCCTTTCAACGATGCTAAGTTTGTTGAAATGCTTTCAGTCGTTTTAAAGTTACAGATGTTTATTTATACAAACGTTTGAACACCCCCCACCATTTTATTTTTAGAGATAGGACAAAAATAGGACAAAACAGACTCGAATTTATCTAAGCTATAAAAAGCATATATTTGTTTGTTATGTTAATAGTGTGAAATTTCGAGAAACACCACATTTTTAAATTCAAAATGGATGTTGCGCCTCCTAACGGCCATCTTAGCAACCTGAAAATAATTTCCTATATTTTCTTTTGGCCACTTTAGTTGTAAATATTTTTACCGTAAATCTCTACAATGAATAATTTCCGAGATACAGTACCTTGCATGCTTATTTAGACATATACATATACATGTATGTATAGACATAATTTTTGTTATTTTTTTTATAAAATATACATATTTAGGCATACATATTGAGATAATTCTTAGTGCACACATATAAATGTTCATTCACAACAAAATACGCACATTATTCAATAACTCGAAATCTCGATAACTCCATCTTTTTGCGGCACATGGGTGTTCGAGTTATAGAAATTCGACTGTATTTTCATTGTTATGTTGTTAATTGTTGTTTTCATATACTTTAACATTGTAATGTTTAGTGTTTTAGTCTATTTTGAATTGTTTGCCCTCACTTGCGTTGGTACAATATGTAAATGAATATGTATGTATTAAAGTTATGCAATATACATAACTGCTATTTAGGTTACCTACTTAAAATACGCTATTCGGTAATCTTTGTCAGACATAATTACAGAAAAGATATTCTAGAAATTTTTGAAAGATTCTTCTGTTTCTTCGACTTATCTTTCTGTTCTACTTAAAGAGAAATTTGAAAAAAGAATTTTGATATATGCTACCATGTTTTATAATCTTAGTAAATCTCATCAGGCGCAATGAGATGGTTAAGTTGAGATGCTACATATTTAACTTAAGAATATACTTCATGTATTATAGTAAAATTTTATACTATAATAACATCACATTTAAATTTTATTTAAATGTGATGTTATTATAGTATAAAATTAAATTTGTGTACGTTAAACGTTTATGGGTGTTGATTATGCACCTCATGAACTTAATGAGGATTGTCATTTCACAAACTATTTACTGTTCAAACACAATACTGCTTCATCGAAGAGTACCAAATATTTATCTTCGAAAAATTCTGTTCCACGACAGTACCTAATCGTCGTTTGCTAGCTCTTGCACTAATTGCAATTTATATGGATGATACATGTCCTTCATCAGTATTCTTGCTCCTTTTAAGGCGACTTATACCAATGTACTTTACAATTTAATGTAAGTGATGTAGTTGATGTTTAGGGCAGATCTTTCGAAGCCATAACAATATATTGAGACATTGACATTTCCTGTTTGATTAAATCTTTATAACCTTTTAACAAGAGCGTGGGCTTTCATCTATAAGCAAATTGTAAATTTTTAAATTATTAGGTTGTTCGGAAAGTAATTTCATTTTTCTTTTTATTGAAAATGAAAGGCACTTTTCTTATAGAGTATAAATATTTTATGTAATTACATTTCACCATTTTGGTCCAACACCTTTACCATCTTTCTGGCAATAGCATGATTCTGCGTTCATAAAACTTTTGATCCTTGCTGGCAAAAAAATGATCTAAGTCATTCTTGACGGCTTCATTTGAAATAAAGATTTTGCCGTTCAAAAAAAATTGTAGAAATCGAAACAAGTAATAGTCGGAAGGTGCCAGATTTGGAGAATAACTTACAAAATATTTTACAAAGTTTTGCAAAAGATTTTGCAAAGTTTTGCAAAAGATTTTGCAAACCAGTTTGCGAAAAAATATGCAATTTGTCCTGTTGATGGCAGTACACTGTTGATGACAGTACAATTGATTCTCCCAAAAATTTTGAAGAGTTCCCAAAAATTTTGCAAACTGGCAAAAAATTTTACAAACTTTGGCAAAAAATTTTGACACGGGCATTCTGTCAAAACTGGTTTGCAAAAGGTGTATTCTCTATAAACGTCACATATTTTTTTTTCTCGTTGGAACGACATTTTACCTTTTTTGTAATAAAAAAGCAAAATGTGCCGAAAATGCTGTTTTTGATTCTCCATGTTTCATAAGACACAAAAGAAGAAAACAATTGCACAGAACCAAACAAAATAATTTCACACATAAATTTAGCTGTCAGAATACAAAATTCATATACAGTTTAGAAAGAAATTGGCTGGTTAAAATACAACCAGCGCCTCTGCTACAAAAAAAAACGAAATTAAAAGGTTAAAACATTAAAAGGTTTCTAATGATTCTTTTTCTGTAATACATCGTTGTAATCAGAAAGAAAGTGATTTTCTATAAATAGACATAAAAATACAGATAGAAATTTGAAAAAAGAAGTTGACTGTCGCTTAGGGTAAATTTAATACTACTAAAACTAGAAATCGTGGTCAGTTTATAGTATTTATAGTATCAATTGACTTGGCCTTTGATCTATTTAAATCCGACAGTAAGCAAAGGTGCTAGGACTTGAGGCGTTTTTTAAGAAACATGGTATTAAAAATTCTCGACCATTAGCCAATTGTAAAAAATAATATTTGCTATCCAGACCTTTTTATTCGAGTGTAAACTCAATATTTACTCACAGTTAACTTTGTCATTTCCAATCACTAAAGTTATAGTTTTTCAACCACCGCACTACAACACAGAAGAATCCTGAATATTTCTTTCGCCATTTTTCCAGCATTACTGGGATCTCCATTTTTCACAAACCCCTAAGTTCCAATTTATCGATATAAAAGTCGTGTCTCGTCGGCATTAAATTGATTACGTTTCTGGTAATTTCGTAAAAAAGTATTTTAATTTCACTTTTCAGTCTGAACCCGCCGTTAAATCCGTTGACTCACCGGATAAAGTCAGAAAACTGATGTTATTCCTTCGTAAGAACGATTCTAGCCATCCATTGCTAGCATGTAAATTTTCCATATTTAATTATATAGACAGTTCCTTCGTCTTTGTTTGCTGCATCGGACCGGAAATTGGAATATTTATTGCTTAACATTTTGAAAAGAAGGATATTAATCTTTTCACTTTCCGTTTTTTTGCAGCTAGCGTTCTCATCCATTGCTACAGTTGCCACTTCCCAGTTTTTACAAATTGTCTTTATTTTCACAATGTTCCTAGGTAGTTTTTAAAGCAAAAGGAGAACGAATGGATTTTCATTTGATATGGTGATTGATATGAAAAGAAAACTGAGTCTTCTACATTTGATTATGTATTTTTAAAATAATATAAAAATTAATAGTAATTGTAATATTTTAAATTTATACATGTATAATAACTTTTAATTTTTGAAATCATATTTTTGTGGAGTATGGAATTTTTTAATAATTTTGAATTTTCTTCTACCAGCGCACATACCTATGTTAGAATAGCTTGTATACCTCATGTTGAATCTAACGAAAATTCTCTATAGCAACATTAGTAGCTGGGACAACAGTATTTATTTAATCAGTAATTTAAGATTTTTGAGATGTGTCAACACTTACGTGAGGACTGTTCAACTTAACCCAAATTACAAAAATTATAGAATTTAACAAAATAAAATACAATTCTGACGCAAGCGCATTTACATATTTAAATACATATTTTCTCTTTGAATTTCTTCAAACAGAAAAATGCCATCAATAACAACATCTTTCGATTCTTTCATTACGTATATAACTGCTGAAGAAATATCTTGAAATTCAATTTTACCTTTTACAAGTCCAGTTCAGGCAATTTAGTTCAGTGAAGTTGGCGAACATTCTTACCAACCAAGCCAACATTTGCACAGTAAAATTTCCGTCGGCAGCAATGATTTCAAGCATGCAAACATTTTTTTTACCAATTCAGCGCAATTTTTACTTTCTTGACGACCAGATCTTTCATCATCATTGAAATCTTCACAACCATTTTTAAAACGATTGAACCAGCGCAGTCTCAGCACATTTCTTTCCCAGTTTAAAATTTAATATTTAATGTTCGATAGATGGCGCTACGTGTTCTATGATTTTAATTAAAATTCTCGTTATTTAATTGTCATACTGTGTATGTATTGAGGTAATGAATCAAGTTGTTACAACCGATTATTTATTAATTACACCACACATTTTATCCAATTGCAAGACATATTGCAAAACTACCCAAAATTCAACCAGGGTTCAATGTAAAAGAAAGTTATTTGTGCTGCAACATGTACTACTTTCTCTTTGGGAAAAATTCTTTATTTTCGATTCCTATTATCCTATAGAATCAATATTCTTACAATAATCTTAAATAATTGTTTCTATGTAATTGTTTAAATATTGTTTATATGTGTACACATATGTAGATAAAAATTAATATTTATGTCTCGGACGAGATAGACCCCGAGCTGAAAAAAAAGAAAAATTGTAAAAATATAAACAAATATCGAATGATATCTACACTTTGCTAACTGCAGTGTTTGTAGCGAACAGAAGGTGATTTTACTACCGCAGAACGCCGATTTCCATATTTACTGGTAGCATAAAGGTGGGCTAGCGAATGTTTGTTTGCTTTAGTGCCGATATTAGTGTTCATATTAGTATTATGTTTCAAATCGAAACTCATTCGTTTTCTACATGAAATAATTTTGTAGTCAATTCTTTTTACGTCATTTGTGACAGCATTACAGCAGAACTTGTTTGAGGAAATAAAATGTATGATGCAGATAAAATGAGGAAATAAAATGTATGATCTGCTAACTGCAGATAAATTTAAGATTTTCTTTGACTTAAGTTTGCGTGTTTTAGAAAAAAAGAAACGACTGGAGAGGCTAAAAGAAACTTTTCATACTGATATTGATATGCATGTTGGCGACGAGCTGGAACAATTCCTCATATTTATATTTGAAGATAAAAAGAATTTAATACTGCCTCGAAAGTATATCAGGTATTTCTGAATATTGAAAGTCTATAGAAAATTTTTGACTACCAATTTCCAATTCTTCTGGCGGAAGGTCATTTTCTGCGCTGAAATGAATTAAACACATTTGTACTGCTATATCAGAAGAAAGGTTGATCGTCCGACATTCTTAGGAAACTCATCCCTTACGACATGAACTGGAAGAATTCTACTGAAAAGTTACTTGATCTCGAATCGAATTGAAACCTGCGGTGGCTGGTCAGCTGTCAATTATTGAAAATACTGCCGGAAATTCTGATCGTGTGAGGGCGGCTTTAAATAATCCTTAAGAGCGTTTCTTCATTTAGAAACGCTTTCGTAACTTCTGCCTACCTACCTCTACCTAACCAACCGTTAACGTCACTAATAAATAGCCTTAACTGAATAATCCCCCCCTAGGGGACCGTACGGTAATAGCTAACAGCTAATGGGCGGCTAATAGGGCCGCGGACAGCGTAGCGCTTAAACCGTGCATTTAAAGCATTTTACTGATGAAAATATTTTCCAATCAACCGGATTTAGTAACAGCTCAATTACGGGCGTAAATCAACCGCTCTAGATTGGCGTCACATGGCTCTAACGAGCCCGATTAATTGACCGCATAAATCTGAACCTGTTTCCCACCAGAGTCAACCTGATCCAACCAATCTACAACCTGATCTCCCCACCCATAGCATAAAATGGCGAAGAACTACCACGCCCCCTAGAGGGGAGTGCGTCACGCTGATATGGACGCCTACTTTCAATATATATGTACTACTGCATGCCTGACTTATATTCCAGGGGTTCCCAAACATTTTACACCTTAAAGCACGTTCCAAAATACAAATGTTCACAAAGTCAGTGCAATCTTTGGCATAGCATTTTATTAGTCAGTGCCTCATAATTAGGTGAGTATGATAATATTCCCGCTTCGTAAAGAAGACGCTCATCACTGATAGGGAGTCGAGATCTACATTTTGATTTGATCAAAAAATACTTGGAATTTTGTTCATTGGAAGTTGTGGCTCAAATGTGGTAGAAAGTTTCACTATGAGGGTTTGCTATCTCCAAGTGCTGTAGTCTGTGGTCATGGCTTTGAGTACGTGAACTGTTCATATAAGATATTTTAAATTCTTTTATTATCAAAGAGTTACGATCATCATATGGTTAAGATTTTCTTCCGTAAATATTAACCATTCAGTTACGTGCAGCACAACATTTACATTACTACTTTCTTTTTGAGAATAATTCGTTATTCAAGATGCTACGGCGTATTATTTAATAAGGTAAGAGAAGGTCATGTGCAGTGCAACAGTTACTAATTTCTCTTCATATTATCTTATAGAATCGATATCCGTAAGTACGAAGTAGGAATATCAGGCTCTTGAAAGCACATTACTGTGCTTTCAAGAGCCTGACAACTTTCTTGCACAATACTGTAAATTATTCAAAAAGAAATGAAACGAATGGTTATGGTCGAACCATTTTGGACAAATAATGTTCTGTAAATGCAAAACTGCACGTTCAACATCACAGAAAAGTATGGAATTAAATTTTTGTACGTGTCTTGTGATTAGAAATACAGTTATTCCTAAAAACACTTGAATCAAAATTTCGTTTTTCTGCTTAGCGCAATGTTAAAATTGTATACAGATCGGCAACGATCCAGTAGCACAAGCTACAACTTGGGCTACTGATACAGTAGTTTAATGAATGCATAAGCACCTACCAGATCGGATCACATTCGAAAGTAAGCACAGTAGCAAAATTATGCGACAAACATAGGATCTATTTTTGTGAATATCTATCTGAAGGATCTATTTTTGTGAATATATCACCATATGTAATTATTATACGTGTGTAATTATTGTATTGTATATGTGTATGAAACAGTAAAAATTGTTTTTCATTTTACTACTAAATTTATTTCATTCGGGGACGGTTTTATTCAGGTATGGCTTGTCGCATTATGTGAGCAATACTTTTTTGTATCGTTCAATAACGGGGCAAAATTCAAAGCTATGTAAAACAAATATCTCATAATCGCTTTAGATATTGTTTAGTTCCAAATGCAATTTTTCTAATTTAATGAATATGTTTATTTCTTTTGGTTATTAACCTCCTCGTGCATTAAAGCCTCATATGAGATCTTTAAAATTCATAAATTAAAACTGCCAAACCATTAAAAAAATATTTATCTTACTAATTTATTCACCGTAATTTTCTTTAGCGCTCACTTGATCACTTTGTATAAAAACTATATAAAAAATAGGAAAAACTATAAAAAAAATTAAAAAAAAATTATGTTGAGAAACACACATGACTCCCGCCACGAACCCGTGACCCCCCTCTGCCCCATGAGTCCGTGTCTGCCAGTACCCAACCTACCGCGCGAGTTCCTAGTAAATGTGTGATGTCTCGGGAAGATGTACTAGCGCTGCTTGACATCGTTCTACGTACACTTATTTCTAACTAGTAACAGTAAATATTTATTTATCTCTTTGCAAACGTTTAAGTTCGACGGACAAACAAAAACTTCATTCTTACTCAAATAAAAGGCCACTCTAAAATAAAATAATTCTAATATTTAAAAATAGAACTAAATGAAAGATTTAGCTCGTTGACGATGTTGGTAAATGATTGCTTTGCTGTACCCCATAAAAAGAAATCATTTAGCGATGAATCTGGTGATCTAGGGGGCCATATAATGCAGCCACTTCTGCTAATAATCCGACCAAGGAAAGTATTTCTCTGAAATTCTCGCACTCGTTAAAGTTGAGTGGGAGGTTTCGAATAGCAGAAATCACTTGATTCTGGAATAATACTAAAATTTGTTGACATTTAGTTTCCATCAATGAAAAAAGTCAAATGATGAAATCATCTTAAAATACCAAATTCGGCTTTTGTGAATACTGCATTCGAGTAGCAACAATTAGATGCTTAATTTCCGGAGTCCAATATCACGTGACGGACGGACTGTGACGACCATGAATGGTAAAAGACAGTTCATCCGAAAATAAAATATTTTCTAAAAAAATGTTATTCTCATTTGCTTTTTCCATCATAGTTTCACAAAATCCCATTTATGTGGTATTGTCCTCAGGAAAAATCTGTTGCGTAGTTCCCAGTTTAAAGAAACTGAATTTATTGCGCTTCAAAATGTTCGTGACTGTTCAAGCACTCACACCAACTTCTTCGGAGATTTGTCTGCTGGAGATAGCTTCACTGACTGTGTCAAATGCACAGATATCAGTTTCCGTTGCCTCTCTTTCAGGTTTCAATTGAGGTCGTCGGGGGTCGCGAATTTTCAAGTGACATTGGCGACATGTCGCAGAACCTGTCTTTTCGAACACATCGACAATGCACAATATTGTTCGATGTGATGGAATTGGCCGATTTTCGAAAGCAACTGCTAATAAATGTGAAATTCTAAAGCTGTTGTGTGTCGTCGACGCTTTCAGGGAATATGCCTGCCTGGGTCCATATGCTTCGTACTACAATTCTCTCGCTAATTGTCGTGCGATCTTCGCAATCGCCCGAATGGCTCAACTAATCATGTTAGTTAATGCAATATCCCTATGAAACACGTAATTTGCTACACGGTTTATATTCCACCTTTGATATTTTTTAAACGTATTTTTCAAAAATTATGTACGAGAGGGTTAAAAACACCTTTTTATTTTACAGAATACTCCACGTCATATAATACTTTGAAGAGTATTTCATTGAAGTAATTTAACATTACTATTTAAGTTTTACATTGAAGTAGCTGGACACCAATCTAAGTATATTGGTGTTCAATCCACGGATCTTTGCATGTTGCAGGTTTAAAAAAATATACAAAAAATACTGCAAACCCAACAAAAGACATGGATTTACTTTACTCAGTTTAATAAATACACTATATACTTATTGTTTTTTCAGTATTTGCTATATTCACAGTGAAAATACAAAATGAAACAGAAAACTATAATAGCTGGGAGTCGTTGTATGAACTAACCTTATATCATTTGTAACTAGGGATGCATTAGAACCTATAATTATCATTTTCTAATGAAAATATCAAACAGGATTTCGTTCACACAATTGAAGAAGTTAAGAAAATGCGTATTGTTCACGTTGCGCCATCTATTATCTCTTTATTTAACTACATACTAATGTTATTATGCTATACAATAATAAAGTTAAGAGAAGAACTTCGTTAATCGGAAAGAAGTAAATACGTAATACTTACTCTATTCCATTTTTACACTTATATAGGTGGTCGCTAAGTACATTTAGTTAATTAAATAAGATCGGCCGTATGAAAGAAAAAAAGTGTATATAAATATATATGCTAAATGCTCGTTTGTAGATATAGGGTGCAGCAGTTAAAACATTTTTAAAATATACGCTCTAATAATGCTCAAATCACTATATTTTGCAACTACTCAAATGCGATTAAAGGCTATTCCTATTATATGTGCCCAGACTTCGCAAAAGCATTCTGTTGATCATCCTGATGGAAAAAAAACTTCATATGTCCCAAAATGTTTCTTTATTGAGCTTCTTTTGTATGTAGTTTACATGAATAAGAACAAAGGCAGTGTATGAGAGATAACATCGAATTGACCTAAACCGCTTTTTTGTTTTAATTGACTGTCAAATAACCGTTTCCTTATTGTCAGTGTGATTTGTAGAAATATTTCTAGGTTTCCGTGAATGTTAATTTTCGCTTTTGCCTGGGACTTCTGATTTGGAAAATTTTCTCTCCAATTCTTGGTATGTTGGAATTGTTGTGGAGGTACCTGAATAATTTGAATCACGCTCGATTTTTCTTACGTATATCACGTGTTCCTTATATTTGTCACCAAACTTTCTTCCTACCTATTCGATATATTTCATCTCAGGAGAACATGTAAAGTGAAAAAGCTTATAAGCCTACTACCGTATTGTATTTTATTTGTGGGTACTCTTTTTATTGGATCCTCAGATGGGTAAAGATAGCAATATATATTTAAATATGTTTCAAGTGCGTAATTAAAGAGAAAATAGTAAATTTAAAAAATGCTTTATTTGGTAAAACATAGAGTCTACAAAAAAGCCCTATACAGATCAAAAGTTACTGGTTATCATCGTGATAAATGTGATTATCAAAACTAACTTTATGCTAAACATTATATGAATGTGATTCTTGTCCTTGTCTGATTGATCTGCCAAACATTCAATTCTTCGTATTCTTCTATGCAACCATCAACTTGGTCTGGATTATAACCCTTACTGGCGCATTTTTCCAAAATATCAGAAACTTTTACTGCCTTGTTATCACCGGCCAATTCTCGGATGATTGCAAATATTTTATCATTGACATTCATTGGTCTAAAACATAAAAAGAAGTATTTCTTTCATTCCAAGTTATAAATATATATGTAAAATTCTAAATACCTACCTTTTTCCTGTATTTTCAAAAGTTTGATTCAACGAATCCTTACTCATTTCCATTAATCGAATCGCTTCATTTACATCATCCTTCTCAACCACACTAGATAACCTAAGTCTGGCTAAGGCAGTCGATAAACGCAAAATTCCCAATAAGTTTCTTGCAGATGTGAAAGTCACATCTCTCGAATGCCGTGCTTCTCTTCTTAATTCGACGTAAGCAGCTGCAAAAAATAAAACAATACTAAACACTGTTTCTTCAAAATATATATTTCTATTTACAAACTATGAAGTCTGTTAATTCTTCCGGTATAGTAGGTTCCTTCATTTTGCACAAAGCGATGTACTTTCGCATTACGGACATTTCCAATGGAGCACTTTCCGTTGGCGGTTGTCGGCTGTGCTGGTGAACGTAGGTGATGTGTTTAGCCAAGCGCAAATCGTTGTCTCTGTCAGGTTTATCTTGGATTAGCCATAAAAGATCAAAACGGGACAACAAAGCTGCAGGAAGTTGGATGTTCTGTTCAATTGTCCTTTTAGGATTGTAACGGCCGTATGCAGGATTCGCTGCAGCCAGTATGGACACTCTAGCGTTTAGACATGTCATTATACCAGCCTAAAACGAAAATTTTAGATTCCTTCAAGAAAAAAAATGTAACAGGAAATCTACCTTCAACTGCAACATTCACCTTACTCTACACTTTATTTAATATTTCAAAATATCCATGTTTAGTTTAAAACAATTTTGAAAAAGCTAATGTTGAGAACTCAATTAAGTTATACAAAAAATGAAAAGAATTTGCGAGTTTAAAGTTTGTCAATAAAGGAACATTCACTGCCGAATCACACCCCTATTCTGGACATACACTGAAGATGCCAGCAGCAAACACTGAAGAAACGTTTGCGATCAAGCATTGAACAAGACATTGAAAACTCCGGGCTAATGGGCCGTGGTCGAAAGGAATTAAGTATTCCAGACGTTCGTTTTCAACTTCAGAAAACATCATCAGTAGTGACGGCTTGAAATCGAGCAGCGGAGAAGATCAGCTGCTGGTCGCTGACTGAGTCAGCGACCAGCTGACTCAGCATGTTTTCCAAAGTTGAAAACGAAACGTCTGGAATACTTAATTCCTTTCAACCATGGCCCATTAGCTTGGAATTTTCAACGACGATGATTGACTCCGGCCATGAAAGCCTACATTCCGTATTGAACCAGACACTTCGTCCGGAAAACAGTGACCTACGTTCAGATGATTCAACACTTTTCGTTCATTAAAATCATTTGCTGAAGCAGTTAATAAACTTTAACTTCGCTCTACGTAATCCCAACAAACATTTGTCAACTTAATTTATTAAAAAAATGTAAATCATTTGTATCAACTTCAATTCAGTCTGAATAAAATATAAGCACTCACACACCAAGTACCATGTTATCACATTTTCCTAAAAATATGATGTTATAAATGAATGTTTATTTTTGCTGTTTATAAATAATATAACACTACAACAGTGATGTTTCTGACTTTACATATAAATTGTTATTTAGTAGTGTAACTTGACAAAGGCTGCATTAGATAGCCTTTTGATTATTACTGTATTGTTATCATTGATTAATAAAAAACTTTTATTATTAGAATTGGGAATTATATACCTTTGCAATTGAAATAGTCTGTTGTTCCATAACTTCATGTATCGCCGTTCTATCAGCATCTGCCATTTTGTCAAATTCGTCGATACAACAAACTCCTTGATCAGCAAGCACCAAAGCACCACCTTCTAACATCATTTCACCAGTTGTAGGGTCTTTCATTACTGCAGCAGTCAAACCAACTCCGGATGAACCACGCCCCGTCGTATATTGACCTTAAAAAAAAATAAATAAAAACTAAATTTCTGGTTTTTGTTCCTTACTTCTCGGTGCTAAACGATTAATATATCCTAGTAACTGAGATTTTGCAACACCAGGATCTCCCATCAAGCATATGTTGATATTTCCCCGAATTTTCATTCCATCTGGCCTACGATCGACACCTCCTACCAGAAGTAACAGAAGTGCTTTTTTTACATCTAAGTGACCATAGATTTCTGGAGCTAGCGATATGGCTAGTTTTGTATAGAAATCATCTTCCGTTAATGCAGCCAATTCTTCTTGAGTTAGACTTTGGGAGGCCACTTCATCTTCGGATGTTTTATTTAAAGAAACAACTCTCTACAAATCAATTTTCACGCAATTGATATTCACCTATACAGTTAAATACTTACGTGCGCTTCTAAGTAAGTATCTGATAATAATCCTCCGGCAATCTGTTGATATCCTGTTCTTATTAAAGGCAAGAATATGCCGGTAACAGCAATGTGATCGCCAGGTAACGCTTGACGTGTAGTCTCCCCTCTGCAGAATATGGTCAAAGATCTCGGTATATGTCCCACAGGCACTTGGTCACTCAATTCTTGTATGCGGATCTCTTGAAATTTAATAAATTTGGACCCCCTAGTTTGCAAATAAAGGTTTCCACCAGATTTATTAACTCTGCAATCTTCGCTCGGACATTTATCGATCGGCATAAAACTTAAGCCGGCAATGGGTTGGTATGTTTCGGAACCACACTGATCGCAAGTGTAAGTAGCTACATTCATCATTGGCCTTACGTCGCCACATCGCGTAACGATACCACGCACAGTAACTAATGTTCCAATATGTTCAGCTTTAACATCTCTGATTGGTAGATTTTTCTTTGTTGTTAAATCTTTAAAGTAAATTTCACTGGAATACAAATAAAATAAATAAGATAAAAACAACAGGCTGCTGCATAAAGATGAAAAGGAAAAGTGGACAGAGTACCGTAACGAACTCTTTCTTCCTGCATTTAAAAGCAAATAGAAAAGAAATTTCCAACCATTTTGACTAGAACAAAAACAGGCAAATAGAGTAATTAGTTTTCCATAACATGCAAAACATTCAAAGTTGTACAACATTATGTTATTGTTTTATTAAACGACATGTGAATAAATGTGCTGTTTTTTGATGGTTTTATTGGGAAAAGCAAAAATTAATTTCTAAATAACCGCCCTACAAACCAAAGTAAAATTTGCACAGCCTATAGAACATATATAATCTTTTAAGGCAATGCTAAGCACTGCCATTTTTGTAATTGTATAATCATTATTTATGGAACTACACAACAAAGTTGTGTGGTTCCCAGCTGCTTTTGTATATATCGAAAATATATTTGAGCAACATATAGTAATGAGAAATTAGAGGTAAGTTATTTATGAGTCAATATAAGATGTTCAATAGAAAAAGAATGATAATTATTTAAAGTTTTTGTGAGCGAACACGCTGCAGATATACTGAGGGATGAAGTAACGTGTGGTGCAGGGCGACTATTTGTAAGGCGACAAGGTGGCAAACCATTTTAATGGCGCTTCCATTACCCTACTGGAAGTAGGGTAATGGAAGCGCCAAATTTGGCTATAAATTTAACGAAATACAAATTAAGAAATATAAAAACAGTATGATGATTTAGTAAAAATAAATTTTATTTGCATAAGTAAAAGGACAAATTTTAATTTAATGTAGAAGTAGAAAAAAATGATCATTGAGCTGGCCATTGCTGTCGTTGCTGACATCAGAATCGGTATAATTTATATTAATTCTTAAAGGTTCGATACGCACATGTACAAGATGTGCAGCACAATCTTCATCTTCATTTCATTTTCAAGATGTACATTGCAATCTTCCATCCATATTCACAATGGCGTTCTATAGACTGCAAGAAGTTTGCGCTTTTTCATTAAAATTGGTTTACTTTCCGCATTTTTTAAGGAAAGATGAAGTAATTTTACACAAAGCAGTAAGGTACTCTCAGAGAATTCTGGTAAGTCATCAGCATTGTCTTTAAGCCTTTGGTGAAATTCAGCAATTATCGGAAATTGTCGTTCCAAATAAAAATCAAACACTTTATATATGATAATTCCTTATAGCATCTCATCTATTCCAAGTTTCTTTTGACCACTTCTTGTTTAAGCACAACTTACTGTAGTTGCTTCATTTATCTCTACAGACACACATTTTATTGTGCGTTCGCTAATCTGCAGGTTTGCGACTATTCTTTTAATCACCTGGTTAATATTAATCTTATCTTTACCAATCCTTGTTTCTTCCTCAAAAGTTTTGGGCTTTTACAGTAATATTTTTTACCTCTTGGGATAAATCGCGTGATATCGTTATTTTTGTAGAAGCATAGTCTTCTATGGTTAACATTAGCTATAATATAGATTAACTTATCCATTTATTGTTTTTACAAAAATATGATAAAATAACTATCTGTTTAATCATATGAAATAACAAATAACCGCTACAAAAAGAGTCAGTTTAAATAAGAAGCTAAAATACACCCAAGTCCAAGAGACTGTGGTATACAATTCATGCGTACACCGCTTCATAACGAGCCGCTTCATAACCGCTTCATATTGACTGTCATCCTTGTCACTCTTAGCGTTGTAGGCAGAATGCCTGAGTACAGCTAATATACGTTGAAACCGTGCTTTTTGGGGCATTTTTTAATGTAACTGTGAAATGGATCATTAAAAAGCACAGATTTTTAGTATGTGATTAAGAACTAAATGTGTCATATTTAGCTGTTCCTTATTTTTATTTTCTACCCTCAGTAATTTTTCTATTCACTTTTAAAAGCAGGGGGCAATACTTTTGACGACGATAGCAGTCTGAATGCAGATGTAATTATAAATGTGCATCAATTATGCTGCATGACGGACGACATAATTGATGCATAAATTAAAATATTTTATTTATAACTGTAACATAGTTGTGTTGTGTGAAAAAAGAATATAATAAAAGAGTCAGTAGAAAGTCACTTTTCACAGCATTTGAATCCAAAGATTTATCTATTCAACAAAATTAACTATCCAGCAAGCAAAACTATGCAATTCACTCCATAAATAATTATGTGCATTTGCAATACACAAGTTTGCAGGAATAGTTTACTGGCATTATTCCAAATCTACGACAATCAGAAGTTTGAGGCATAAATAATATTTCGGAAATAAAATACATGCAGCAATGAAGTTTTCGCATAGTATTTGTACACTGGTGCAAAATCTGCATTGGGCGATGCAGATTGGTATTGATGAATGCGGATCTTCTCAACAAAGAGGCAGTGAGGCATTTACATGAAGCATCTTCTGAGCAGCCAGGTAGTAGTGTCACAGCTGATCAACTGTTGCCACCAAAATAAAAAAATTAATGACAGAGAATTATGAAACATATGAAACTAGAGGACTGGTTACAAAAGAACTCCAACACTTAGTTCTGTTATAGCGGTACTGCAGTATAGTACAAAGGGAACACTATGAAGGGTATTTGGAAATTGTTTGCAGAAACAGAAGTCATATTGTGGGTCACTTTTAAGCCGCGGGCCTTGTAAACACCTGCTCTACACCTCTTGGCTATGATCAATGCCAACGGTTCTTTGTCCACTGTCCCATTCCTCCTCATCTCTATTGATAAAAAGTTCTATCTAAGTGTGTCTTCATCACCTTCTTCTTCATCAGTGAGTACGCTTGATTCTGGAGGAAGTGCCATTAAGCTGAAGTTTACATTATGTTAAAAAAATCACCCAAACAAATTTTAGACAAATTAAAAGCTTCTTCTTCTTTATCTTCCCCTGAAAGCCTCACAGCGTAGGGGGGGACTCGGTAAATGCACGAAACGATGATATGTCGCGAGCAATCCACTTCATTTAGTAGTCTCCATACCGTCTGTTCATTTCCGAGACCCGTTGATTTCTTCCTAATCGTTAATTAGTTAATTAACCTGTGCGGGGGATTGCCCCAACGGCAGGTGTGTTTGGTCCGCGGGAGGTATTTTATTTCACTCCAGTCTGCCGGCAAGCCGGTGAGGACACCCCTAACCGCCACCCAGAGGACGCCCCACTAAGCAGTTCACCTCTTTTAAATTATTGTAAAACCCATTATTGCGCTGAAAAACTGAAATTTCTAAGTATTATGTTGCCATATTTTTTGACAGAATTTTGACGTTAAAATTAAAAGCACTCATTAAAAATATGCTTACACTTTGCAATTACTGTAACTTACTAAATCACTTTACAAGAGACGCAATGGACTGTATTCATAAAAACGAAAGATATCTTCCCAAGCATAAGGTAGAAACATAAGGTTATGGTTTAAAGAAAAAGGTAAGAATATAAGAATTTCTTTTTTATGTATTTATAATCATTATCTTACACTTGCAAGGATATTCTCCAAGCACAAGTAAAAAGTTGACTCATATGAGCGCATCAATTTTATTAAGTATGTATCAGTGAGTGTGTACAATATTAGTGAGTGGGTACCTTTTCAGTGAAAGTGGATGGGAAAGGCATAGTACCACAAATAAAATGAAGAAAGGACATAGCTATTAAAATGCTTACAAAGAAATGCGAAGCAACGTTTGGTAAGCCACTTGATGTGGTAAGTTTATTAAAAAAAATTGAACAATATGAAAACAAGACTGAAGAAAAAACGTACTTAAGAAAAACGGGAAATAAAGCAATCAAATTGTTAGATTGGGAGTAACTGTTACTAACGGCCATGGAAGGTGACAATGAGCAATCCTACAATTGCAAGAATTGGAGGAGCCATGCAGAGTGGTATTGATGAATACGGATCTCCTCAGCAAAGAGACAGACATCTATTGTGCGAAGCAAAAAAAAAAATTAGCGACAGAATTATGAATCATATGAAACTACAGGACCAGCTGCAAAAGAACCTCAACGCTTAGTTCTGTTACAGCAGTACTGCAGTATAGTACAAAGGGAATACTATGAAACGAAGTTGGAAATGATGCAGCGTAAGGAATCTACACCAAAAACCTTATGTTAGTTATTACAATACTAAATTTTCTATCAATTATTACAATACTCAAGTTTCAACCAAAATTGTTTATTCCAATACTCAAGTTTCTTCTGATTTCTTGTCCTTGATGGCGAAGAGGTAGTTCACCATTATTATTAATGTCATGGTTTTCTCCATCTTCTGGTGTCTCTTCAGTTGGTTCAAAATCAGGATCGCATAAAGTTTTTGCTACGTTATGGAGCACAAGACAGGTAACTATTATTTTTGGTACATTTTCCAATATCGCGCGACAACCGGCTTTTTAGTTAAGTCGGTCAAAACATAGTCCAATTATTTCTCTCTCTCTTTTCAAATGCTCGTTATAATTTACCTCAGCACATGGAGTAGAATTTCTAAATGTAATCATTAGCCATGGCTCTCATATCCGTCATCACCAAGTAGCGCAACACCTTTATTTCATAATTGTAATCTCATTTGTGAGATTTCTGTATCCTCGAGTTGAGAAGTTCCAGGAGTTCCTAACAAAGGAGCTTCGTAAGACGGCAATTCTTCAGCCACACAGCATCAGTGAACTGGAAACTATGACTACGTTTGTCAGCAACTCCCTGATGGTAGCATACAGGAAAGCCTGCCCCCTGAAGAAAACTGCTGACTCAGGAAGGGCTACCGCATGGTGGACCTCAGAACTAGGTAGCCTGAAGAAGCAGACAAGAATGGCGTATAACAAAGCTAAGTACACCAAACTAAGCTCCGACTGGGCCGCCTACAAGAGAAGTCTTTCAGAATACAAAAAAACTATTCGGCAAAACCAAAGGAGGGCTTGGAGGAGTTACTGTGACACAATTACAGACTGCTCCGAGCTTTCACGACTAAAGAAGGTGATCCCTAAAGATCCCTCGCCCTCTGGAACGCCTGCAACTACTAATGAATACTCATTTTACAGGCAATCGCAACCCTTCCTCACCCCGTGTGGAAGAAGACAAGACAACTGCTACTAATGAGGACTGGCATAATGCACGCCGGATCACAGAGCGCAGTAAGGTCAGATGGGCCATTATCAACTTCTCACCCTACAAATCCCCGGGTCCACCCTACAAATACCGGATGGTATCGTACCAGCCCTTCTTCAGTGGGCGTTGGATGATATCATCACATTCCTGGAGAAGATCAGCTTGCCTCGCCTTCCGTTACATCCCGTCTAAGTGGAGAGAAGTCACTGTGACATTTATCCCTAAACCGGGAAAGCAGGACTATTACTCTCCGAAATCTTTTTGGCCAATAAGCCTCTCATCATTCTTTGTCAAGGCATTAGAGAGACTCTGTGACCATTATATTAGGGATGAAATACTACCTGCTATGCCGTTTCATCCCAATCAACACACATATACCCAAGGCAAATCTATTATTACAGCATTGCTAGACGTGGTCAGTTGCATGGAAAAATCACTGGAACGTAGGCAAACAACCTGAGGAGTATTTATTGATATAGAAGGTGCTTTCGATCGTTCTAGTTTCGCCAGCAGCAAAGCTACCTTTTGCAGAGGGGAGTACCAGCAGTAGTTGCTGGATGGATTTGTACTGTTAGTTAACAGGACGGTGAGTGCAAGGGTAGGAAAATCTACTGTTGAAAAGCCCATGGTAGGAGGCTCCCCTCAAGGCGGAGTGTTGTTACCACTCCTATGAAACCTGATTATGGACAGTCTTATACGTAAACTCCACGACTCTTACTTTAACATATCAGGATACGCTGATGATATTGTTATTCTGGTTAACGGGAAACATCCCAGAGTGAGTGTTGGGAGGATACACAAGGCGCCCGCAGGGGCCTAAGTGCTGTAGGACTTTCTTACCCTCCCACATCCATATATACAAACATGAGAGATTTATTTTGTTTCACTATTATTTATTATTTTCGTTGCAGCTTTTTTCATTTTTTCTGTAAAATGATTCAATAAATAATTACTATATGTATCTGTGCCTCCTACACACCAATTTAATTCTCTAACAAAAGTTTTTAACCCCCATAACAAGAGCTTCATAAAAATCACATAATATAAACTTGCAAAGGCTTCTGAAGATGATTATTTAATTAATCGAAACTAGTTAAGTTAAATTATACATTAACACAGCCAGAAGAGTATTATTTCCACATTACCTTTTTTGATTAATAAATAATGTTTAATTTAAATTTATATTGATTTTCTCCTTTTCAAAATGAGGGGGTAATAACGATTTACACAAATATATTTTAGGGTTATGGCTAAAAAAGTTCCCTGACCGCTGACTTAGATGAAGCACAAAAAAATAAATAAGTCTGGACACTTTGCGAGGACGACATCTCTTTCTAATTTCATTTGTTTTTAAAACACTAAGATAATTATTCAAATTCAGAACGCAGAGCATTGAAGCTGTCACTATTTCTATGTTTTCCATTGCCCTGGGTGCCCTACGTGCCGAATGCAAAAAACAAGGATGAAGCGGCAAGGTAAACACTCACCGCCTTCAATACTGCCAGATGTATTATGGAAAGAAAATGCGACAGTGCGAGGAGCAGTGGCAATGGCTGAATGTAAACGAGGGGTAAGGTTCCACTTGAAATTATTATGAGTACAAGCAGAAGGATTTCTTTCATATTTTTCAAGCATAAACATATTCTTTTCTTTATGCATACGTCCCAATAACCTCGCATTGCAATTATTTGACAGAACAAGATATTTAAAACACTCAAAGCATATTGTTTTCCTCTGAAAATTTGAAACTGAAAACGCCTACTTATGCTTATAACAAATTTTAGGGGAAGATCTGTAGGCATAAATTTGTAGACCAACCTTCTCTAGACCCTTCGTTGGTTACAACGACTTTAAAAGATTTAAAAAAAATAGCACAAAACTTTTCTGACTATTACAATTTACATCATTTTTGCGGTGAAGCCGAGCTATGGTATGATTTCTGGAAAAATAAAAACAAATGGAAAAGAAGAATTGAACGAGATGGAACTAACAGAGATAGAAAAAAACGCTGTATCTTTTTTCCCATCTACAAAATATGTTGCAGATTTGCCTGGCCCAACAAACATGATTGAAAAATCACTTACATTAAGAAGAGTAAAAAATTTAATAGATTGCGAATTTTAACTAATCACCAAAAAATGGTATGAGAAAACAAGAAGAAGCTAGAAGAAATGTTAAAAATGTTAGCTGAAGCTTTGCATAAACTAGTTTTAGTAGAACATATCTGCCATACTCTGCCAATTAGAAATAGCATTAATCTTACAAGGAGTTTACACGGACTTCGAGATGGGGTTTTGAAAATGGCCTATATGGGGGTATAGGGTCACTTGTCAAGATTGCGACCCTAAAGGGTTTTATCCTAGTGGTCCTTCATTTAGCAAATATCGAAGGGAGAAGTTTCGCAACCCGTAAGTTACCGTTAAGTTACATTAGTATTCGAAAGGAGCAGCGTGGCCGAATGTGTATATTAACCGCCTGATATGGTAATGGCTCGGGTTCGAATCGTGCCATCGCGTTTTTTTTTTTGATTTGTATGAAAAAGAAAGCAGATCACTTGTGCAATACAAACTGTATTAAATCACATCAAGTGTAGTGGTTATTAGCATAAAACTGAAATGTTAAACATTCTAGATGGTGCTGCAAGCACTATCAACTTTGAAATTTGAAATTGCATGAGGGGGTCTTGTGATACCACATTGTAAAGGTCCTTCAATTATCTATTCAACAGTAACCTTAGTTTTCTATTCTATCAATTTGTTATGAAGTTATGATCATTTATGTGAAGCTTGAGAAATTCCCATGTTGTCTGGAAATTTTCTAAAAATTCTTAAGGCTAGTTCAGTTAGTTTACATCAAAGGCAATGTGCACATTTTTGTTCAATTTTGGACTATATCTTTCGAAAATTCTTTCATATGCTGCATCGTGTGCTTATGTGACGAACTTCATTTCAATTATTATGACTTCATAGCAGATTGATAGAAGTAGAAAACTAAAGCTACGGTTAAGTAGGAAATTAAAAGACGTTTACAATGAGATATCACAAGACCCCTCCCCCCCCCATCCAATTTGAAATTTCAAAGTTTTATGTTAAAAATCACTACACTTGATGCGATTTAATAGTTTTGTTTCATGTTTCTCTATCTTAATCGGTTCAAAAGTTAGCAGGGCACTTATGTCCGCATGATATATTTTTCAAGTAAACCACAGTTAATTTCTTTTAATCCAATTATCAATTCCTAGATTTCGGGTTTTTAGTTTTTACAGATCCTAGAATTTTCATGACACGATTATGTTGTTAAACAGAAAACACATACACTCTGCACGCGAAGATGTGTTTTATTGTAAATACGCTGCTGGACTTGGGTTTAATCCTTGCCACTGCGAAGCTTTTTTTTTGATTTGTATAAAAGAAAGCAAATCTTGCAAATGAAATTTCTGAAAAGGAAAATTTGTGCAATAAACCTATTAAAAAATATATCCTTTTCAAGTAAACGACAGTTAACTACTTTTAATCCAATTATTAATTCTATTTTTCATGTTTTTAGTTCCTACATCACAGATCCTAGAATTTTCGTGCCATGATTCTATTGTTCAACATGAAGCACACACATATGATAAAATGTGTTTTATTGTAGAACACATCTTATTGTTTTATTGGTATTCATTACATGGTATACGTGTGCTATGTTTAACAACATAATCATGTGGTGAAAATTCCGTTATCTGTGAAAACTAAAACCCTGAAATATAGAATTCATAATTGGATTAAATGAAACTATCTGTGGTTTACTTGAAAACTTGTGTTGTCTCTTTCATACAAATAAAAGAAAACAACCGATGGCATGAATCGAATCCAAGCCTAGCAGAGCATCAGGTGGTTACCTTACGCACTTGGCCACACTGCTGCTTCGAAATACTAAAGTAACTGAAATGTAACTTATGGATCGCAAAACTTCTATCGATATTTCCTAAACGAAGGATACTAAGGGTTTTATCCACTAGGATAAAACCGTTTAGGGCCGCAATCCTCGCAAGTAACCCTACACCCCCATATACGTCATTTCCAAAACCCCATCCCGAAGTCTGTATATACCCCTCTGTACATCAAGTCTATGCATCCCCCCTGTGTATGTTAGTGTGATTTTTCCTCTTATAAATATTGTGTTTACCATAAATTACAGCAGCTCATTAGAATTTTAACTATTTTTATCATTTAAAATTTGTACTAAATGTGATTTTTTACATATTTTGAATGTAACACTAAAGAATTTTCTTCCTTTTACTCTTAGTAGTTTACATTAGTTCCAGATATTGAATATTTTACTTCAACTTGAATTAAAACAACAATTGACGGCAAAAACATTTCCTGCTGATCCTGAAGCATAAGTGTTCAGAAAAATTTCAAATGTTTCATTTTTACGTACAAGCACTATAATATTAATTCACTTACTATCGCCTCATTAGTTCAGGTGGAAACTTATTTCTCGGATCCCTCTGTTCATTTGTCTGCCGAACTCGATTTTCCATCATCATCCGATGTTCTATATACACATCTAGTGCATCTTTTGCGATCACATCGTGTTCTCTAAAAGTAGGAAGCAACTCGTACACCAAGTCTGACATCATATTCCCATATCGTCTAGTATTATTCATAATGGCATCCGCTAATTCTTCGTTGTGATCATGAACATCGTCCAATTCAATGTACATAGCCACCTGGTTTCTGTGAGCCAATTTCGTCAGTTGTTCACAATATTTAAAGTGTTTCTTTCCGCTATCGTCTTGCGAACAAAACTCCATCAAAAAAGTTTTAATATTTTCTTTTTTCGTAATGAAGAAAAACAAATTAATAAAAGTTTTATTAGAAATTGATTGCAATGATTTTTGGTTATCACGTACCTTTATCCTTGTCATAATCCCTCCGAACCATTTTGATGATTTAAATAGGATAATTTTACTAAATAATTAGAAACAAACCCGATTTAGGATACTATTTCAGACACACACAAGAACAATGCGATAGCAAATAGCGGTTTGTTTTGGCGGGAAAGTATAAACGTACTGACAACCTAGAAACAAAAAATAACTAAGTATAATGTTTAATCTATCACTATATTGTTCGTTCAATTGTCTTTTTTTTAATTTTAAGAATATGCTTCAATTTCTACTAGTCTAATTTTCAATAGTACGTTTAATTTGTTTTAATATGAGCTAGATTTTAGAATGTCATTAAATAAAATATTTTTTTTACTACTTGTAAGTTAAAAACCACTTTTAGCAATTGTCAACTGAAAAAAGCTCATTCTAGTAACCAAGTATGTACATGAGCCCTTTTGGCAATCCAGTGCAATATGCTGTAACTTAAATTTTGATAATAGGGAATAGATGAAAAGTAATCTCAGTATTTCAAGTATTACGTGTTGTATTTATTTATTTATTAAGATGACTTCGAACTAAAATATGTTATGTTTTATTGGCAGCCAAGTGCTGCCAATGTGGTTGTTTTGATACGAGAAATATCCTATTATTTATATAGGTTTTGTCATTATATATGTTTTGTCATATGTACATGAATTTTAGGTTACAATTATGAGTAATCGATTAAAGTATAACTTTTTTGTGGATTATCTACATTAATTAAATTAAAAAAGTATTCTAACTGTAACATTGTATCCTAGTTTATATATTCTTTAGGTGTTTATATTGTACTGTAATAATTCTGCTGAATGCTTTTCGTTTGTGTTCTAGCAGTATCTTAGAAACACTTATATTATATGTACCAGTACGCAACAAATAACCTAAGAAATACAATTCTGTCCCCAACCGAATAAAACTAGACGCCAAAATCAAATTTTGCGATCGTTACACCTGAAAATATTACCAATTCTGGACTCTATAAAACAATTTTAACTTTAGTTGTAGTCACAATTTTATCAAGAACGTATAACTAAGGCACCAATAGGAGCGTCATAAGCTTTTCCATTGATTAATTTCACTTTATTGTTTATTTGTTAATCTAATATTTGAACGTATTCGTTCTACATCTTAGGACTCTTCTATTCATCTTAGAACGACGATGAGCAAACATGCAACAAAAGTCAAACATGTAAACCATAATTCAATTACAATTTATACAATGTACATATATTACTGGTTTTAAATATATAACTGTAAAAGGTTTTTTTACTAAGTGTTGAACAAGTTTAATAAGAAGGAAGAAACCGTATGCAAGACAATAATGCTTTCTTTAATTGCTTATAAGCTTTTCTTTGTTCAGAAAATATGGTAGGGTAACATGTTGTACCCCGGATCTATTTTTTTAAAAATTGATAAATTATAATCAAAAATTAGATATTTCCCCTGCTATTATCTCTATTGTAGTCACATTTAGTGGCATTATGTATATTACATATTTTTTGGAAAGACTGGAATGTGTTCAACAAAAAAAAATGCATTTAGACAAAAAGCGCAGCTATGGCCAAGATAGGTGATGTACCTTCGACACTAGGAAGATGTAGCTTGGACGTGTATCTTTGAAAATAACAAAACAGTTGTGAAGTAATTTTAACATTTTAATAGTTTATTTAAAGCAAAATCTCAACTTCGTTTTGTGATACAGCATACATTAAACCAGAAAAAAAAGAAAATATTGTTACAAAATCTTAAGAACGAATAAAATATTTTTGGGTATTTAATTCTAGTCCTCATACAACTGACTTATTTCTCGCACTTCAGATATCCCTTTTAGAATGATTCTTCTTAGATGGTTGAACGGTCTGCACAATATCGTCCCATGGATAGAACATTGAGTCAACTTTTTCTGGCCATTTTCAGCTATTAAAGGATTTCTCCATTGCACTAACTACTCCTTCATCGGTCTTTTCCAAAATCTTTCCTAGGAAAATATTTTCCTTCATAAAGGAAAATGACAATATTACCAATTTGATAGTCTGAAAAATTGTTCCGAGCGTTTGGATTCTTAACAACATTCTCGCACATATCTATTTCCGCATCTGAAAATTCTAGAGGACCATAGGAGTCTTCAGTCATGAAGAGAAAAATTCTCAGATTCTGATGAAGAAGAATCGAAATTTACTAAAACCTGTAGTTTTAGAGCTTGGATTTTTTTGGGATCACATTCATCGGGTACAGGTATCGGTTAAAATTCGAGAACGTCCCTTTTCACGCCCATGGCGAGTGTTCTTTCTCGGATCAGCTTTTGGATGTTGCCTTATCATCAAAGGCGAAATAATAGTTGTAGATATTTCCAATGGTTGAGCTCTATGGATTTCTTGGGCCTCTTGCAGGTGTTGTGGAGAACATTTTGAAGTTGATAGAAGGATTTCAGAACTATCTTGAACATTTTTTGTACAAATATCTTCTTCCATTGAAGTCCAATCAGGCCGGTCGGTTACGTCTGATGGAGAAAATTCGAAATCCTTGAAAATGTTTCCATTGAAAGGAATAAACCCTGTAACACGAAATCCTTCGCTTATGTTAGTTGGCGCGAAGGCCAATGGAAAAGCTTTTCCTACAAGTTGGGCAAGGTCATAAATAGTAACTAGCTTTCTAACATTTCCAGGAGTGATCATAAATTCGTTCATTGCAGCGTTGAAGTATGATTTGAATGGGTCAAATACAGTACGGTCCAGTGGCTGCATTTTGTGACTCGTGTGAGGATAAAATGTCACTAAAATCACCCCATTCTCCTTGGTAAGTTGAATCATAGGCACCGAAATATGGCTCTCATAGTTGTCCATTAGTAGAATGCATGGTGCACCTCCAGCACGAATCGCTGCAATCATAGTGATGTTTGTACCCTTCTCTGCACTTGTGATTGAGCCAACCTGTTTTGAACACCTCGCAGCCAGAACTTTTGGAGGTACGTGAACTGTAGATAATCCGGTTTCGTCACAGTTCCATATATTAGCAGCTGGGAGAAGAGAACATTTTGCCAAAGGTGTTTTGTAGTTCTGGAATGTTAAAGAACGTTAGTTCGATCGAAAAAAAAAAGAAAAAATGCAGTTAGTAGCTTCCGGCTTGCGAAGGGAACCGTCATTTTTGTATTTTTTCCTAAAAAGGCCTAGCCAAAATTCTCCTGCAATTTTTTTCTCTCTCCCAGCTTAAAGGAATTTTACTATCTTTGAAAGCTAAGTTATAGACTAAAACACGAACGTTCTTCATTGTAAGACCGTACTGTAAATTATATTATCTACTAGGTGGGGTGAAAAATAACCTCCTTGGGAATGACAAAAAAATTTTTTTTAATATTTTTTTTATTTTATTCAATATAGTCCCTTTTTAGCTCGATACACTTATTCCAGCGATTTTCCAACTTCTTGATCCCGTCCGAAAAGTAATTTTCCGGAAGGTCTGCAAAATACTCCTC
>JAWQRM010000194.1:0-26910 GCA_033557675.1 Coptodactyla brooksi
CTACCTTACCTGTCGAAAGAACGTGGAGGATAGGCGTGTTCCTTCAAATGCCTGCAGTTTTAACAATTTCGGCCAATCACAATTGAATTTTCAAAGCTAATAATTGCCAAAATACAAAAATATTAACGCTAACGTGCAATGTAACACGTGACTACACCAAACAACGCTCAATAAACTATTTTAATAATTCTGTATTAATGATGCACAAGGATTAATATGAAAAGGTGCAGCACGTCATGTTTCAAATGAACAGAACGCGTCCTAACCGTTAGGTAATCAAACTAAAAGTAACCTACATCTCTTAAAATAGCGCGAAATTATAAAGCATAAGTTTAACTTTACTAACCAAAAATTCCCTAGATTAGGATACAATCAACAATTTTTAAACTTTTAGATGTTTATAATTAAACAATTTTAGATGTTTAAATATACAAAATCAAATGATATTTGAAAATTAAGACTAGAAAAATCCAACAATATGAGATAACAAATTAAAACCTAACAGCAATGTCAATTCAATTTATTAAATGTAAACAATTTAGTGCCCATTAGCTGTAATTACAGTGTATATATAAAGTATTTGTACAGTTGGGAATCTTTTTCGCCCTTATGACCGTTAACAATAGTGTTTCGTGTTCTATGGGATTAATATCCGGTCTTTGTACAGTCGTTTCTAACCTGCATCAAAATGTAGTCTAATGTAAGATCCAATCCTTCAGTGCTAGTTTTTATTTGCGGTCAGTGACACAATCGATCAAAATACAGATTTTCGATTCCATATGGACTCACACAACCCCATACTAATTGTGACCTACTACTATGTGCAATGAGAGAAAGATTTTGCTTGCGATGTTTGGCTTTATTATATCTTCACACTAAACATTTATCATCTGATGAAAGCATATTAAATTTATTTTCGCCCGTAAATATTTTTCCAAGAACCAACTGGCAACTTTTGGTGATAGTTTGCAAAAAAAAATGTTTTGCCTGTACCATAAATTGAAGTTCCTCAATCTACTGTGGTATGGAGAACTACAATGGCAAATGAAAGAAATATACAAAACATTGTTTCTCGAGTATTCCTGATATCGTGAATACAGAAATAAAGGAAACCACATATAGAGTGTACAAGGAAGTATCAGTACCATACGTTATTAGGTGCCTTATGAAAAAATTATACTTGAATTTGAAATTAATAACTGTGAAGAAACTATATGTGAATATTCACATGCCAATCAATACAATCTAGCTTAAGCATATTTATGTGAGGCCTGGTACGATACGGTAAAAAGAAGGTTGCACTAGGAAAGCGCTATTTAAATATATGATCTGATCTACTTAAAGTGGATTGGTTCAGTGGATAAATTTGGACAGAGAACTCAAAATTAGTCATTTATATTGACTGCTCTATATATTTTCCATCTTTACCTTTCGTGTCAAATACATTTATATTCGTATTTTTGTTTTTTTTATATTATATGTACTATTAATATAGAGAAACTAAAAGTACCTCAATTATAATGAAAAAGGTATTCTTAAGCTAGGATCTGTATACAGGTAGTAAAGGGTCTTCTCTTCTTTAAAACTTTATTTATGATGAGCCAGTAGCTCAAGTTGTAAAACCCACTTTCAAATGGGAATGCTACAACATTATTTATTGTGAAAGCAGTATTTCTTACGTAACAATCATAATACTTGAAAAATTATACGGTAACTTGTGATACACTGATTTTAAATAAACATTAAAACAGTAATCCTTGCTTTTCAGGTTTCCCATAAAATCTGTTTAAATTTTCTTGTGTAATTACTGTGTTCTGACAATAAATGGTAAATGGAATTCTCAAATGTGGGAGTATATATGTAGGTGTCAACGGAATTATTATCATCTTATTGTTTACTCTTATTTCTTAAGTTATCGAAATAAAAATTTAGCAATTGCAATGTTGGTTTTGACAAACTTATCACTGTTCTAGGATTTCCGGTTGCACTGAATGTGACTCCAACTTTTGATTTTTTTTAATGTACTGCGCTATATATTTATACCTATTTGGAATCTCCTGAAAATTTTGAATAGGTCTACACTATTTCCATGAGTTTTCATGGCATACCGTGGAAATGATTTTTAGAACAATTTCTATTGCAATATGTAGTGACATGAATGGGCTAATGTCGTCCAAAGCGATTATATTGACTACGAAAAATTAGAAACAGCGACCTTTAGTTATTCTGGCAGTTCTGAATGTTTGCAAACTTTTCACAATTTACTTTTTGTTTTTAATGGTAACCCTTAATGGTACCGAATCACCAACATGTAGCATTCTAAAGTTAACCAAATGGTACCCGTACAAAGATATGTTAAAATTTGACAAAATAAAATTGGTTGTTTGGTTGAATATATTAAATATTTTCTGTTTTGGTGTCACACATAACAGTTATATTTTTACTAACTAAATTTAATAACACAATAAAAGCTACAAATACCAGCAACACAAATTAAAAGATATTTTGGCATTTTGGAATTCGATACTGTATTTTCAGTAAGTGACAAATTTGTTAATATATGCACCCTGACTAACATATTATACCTATAAAATTTTGTTTTGATAGCTTAAAAATAAGGGTATAAAATTGGATACTAAAGAGTTTATTGACACCCTACACAGGGTGCAACAAAACTAATGGTCATAACTATAAGGGGTGATAGAATTTGCGAAAACAAACAACTTTTGACATACAATGTGGGGTCCTCTGGTAATTCAATGGGCATCTCGTAAAGGAGACTTTTCCTTTACGAGATGCGAGGAAATGTCCCCAGAGAAAAAACAGTGAAAACGGAGAAAAGACCTCTTACTTATTTAATTTCTTACCTTGTTGTTAAAAAATGGTAAGTGGTGTATATGAAATTTCATTTTTATCCAAAGCTGCCGATAGCTTAAGATGTGTTTTTTCCCAAAGCATTTTCCCAATTTCCGTTTTCTTTACGATAAGTACGATAGGAAAAGTAAATGTATTAAAACACTTCAAATGTTGGTTAACGTTTTATTGAAAAAGTAAACTATATTTTTCATACGTTTTTACAGGATTAATCTTGTTTATACCTGAAATAGAAGGAAAAATTCATGTCTATGCACTGTTCCAAAATTAAAGAAAAAAGAGACATGCACTTATAAAAAGAAAAACAAAAGACAATTAGTTTTAGAAAGGTACTTCGTTTATTTAAGAAACATGTATGTACAATAAAAAAAAAGACAACTAAAACGCAAAACAAATATACGTACATCCCTTTTATTGTACAATGTAGGGCGAAAAATTCTATTGAAACATATCACAGATCAGAAAAAGGATAACATGTACAATGATGAGTAAGTATTTACTTAGGATTAATTTTCATCGTAAGCAAAATAATTTAAGTAACGTATTATAAATAATGGAATAAAAGTAGCAATACTGAAATAATATAATTGGTGCGTCTAACCACAATCAATGGTCGTTTATAGACAAAGACAACAAAGTATATGGTGCCGAAATCTGCAATAAACTATAAAAATTAGCATACCATGTAGTATAATTTTGATGTACATCCGGACCATAATGAAGATTTGCAAACTAAATATTAACTTGAAATTTGAACGATACTTGTACAACTAGAGCCATTTCTCATTGCAGAATATTTATTTCTACCTTTATCTGTAAGCTGTATACAACTGTTGAGTAAGGTTGAACGCACCTGATTGCTGCTATATGCTGAATGTGACCTAATTGTTATAAAAAGAAGCCAAGATGGATAAATTAGAATAACTACAACACAAAAATTAGTTTACCACATATGTAAAATGCAATGATTCAGGTCATTTCAGCACAGCAACAAACTAGCCATCAAATGTGGTGAGTAATTAACAGGTATCAGAGGAAGGGCTATTTCTTCAAAAGCCTGTTACTTACTTGATCGCGTTCCTTCTCCGCATTAGATTGGGGAGAGGAAACAGCCTGTGTGACCGCAACACCCGACTGCATCGACACCGCCACGATCGGAGTGCTAGCATTGCCGGTAGAGCTGCCCGCGACGGCCGTCTGAATACGCACGGGACTACCCTGCCTAACGACGGACTGATTTTGCAATGCCGCAGTGACCTGCGAAAGCAGATGGGTTGGGGACGTCACATTAGATGGCACTTTGATGCCGGCCAATGCACCGGCCAGCGTCGAAGATCCTTGTGGGCGTATCGTCGTGGTTATGCCCTGAGAAGTTGCTGCTACCACCTATTATTATAAATAGGAAAGTCAGTAATCAATGTCGAAAAAATAAGATTTTCAAAGTTCGAGAACAAAAATCCAAAATTAGATGAATCAACTAAGAAGGTAGATGATCACTCTTGTGTTATGCAGTATCCTGCTTCAAATTCAAAGAGAGAACCTACCTGGATCGTAGGTTTATTTCCTTGACCAGTATTGACTGGAATGACCCGGGGTGTGCCTTTTGCCAAAACGACAGGTGTCTGTTGAACTGTCAAAGGCGTTTTGATAACTTGTTGAAACTGTTGCATGTTGAGTGGTGCGGTCAGAGGTTTTGATCCAACAATCAGCTGTGTGGAGACTCCTGCCTTACCCGCCACCTGAGCTATACCTATTTTCTGATTGAATAGTTTCTTTTGCGCAAGCATCTGCTGCTGGAACTGGATGTGTCGGATCTGTTGTGGAGTGCTGGTCTTAATAGTTGCGCCTGGTGCTAGTGCTTTAACTTGTCCCAGCGTGACTCCTGTTACGGGTATGGTCACGGTTTGTGTAACGCCACTACTCGATACGGCTTTGACCAGCGTAGCGACTTGCGTACCAGAGCTGCCCGCCTGCTGTATCGTCTGCACAAAGCTTTGCGGTGTTATACTTTGAATTGTTGAAGGTTGAGATGAGGCAGCTAAGACTTTCTGGTGAATTTGCCTTTGCTTCAGAAGTTGAGTCACCTCACTGTCAGCAGCAACTCTGGCGATGGCTTGTTTGTTTATAGCAACAGTTCCTTGCCTGACATACTGCAAACACGTTGACATTAAATATCATCGTTAAAGTTACTCCAGTTAAATACAAAAAATAGCACTTACGCTGACTTGAGCCCTCGGTTGCGCCTGTGTGAACTGTACTTGGACAGCCGGTTGCCCGGCAATGGTCACAGTGGTGGTCTTGACAGCTTGAGCGCCCGTTAAACTCCCCGTTTGCAACCTAATTTGTTGTTTCAGCATGGCTTGCCTTATGATCTGCTGTTGGGCGGGAGTAATTGTTTTACCGGTTGCGGTACCGCTCACTATTGCCTTTGCTTGTACTGGAGTACCAGACACAATCAGTCGTTGTGTCGCCTGCTGAAGCTGTGTAGCATTTAGGCCAGTCACGGAAACACCTGTTGATGACTGCAGTGGTGATGCAACGATACGTTGAGTTCGGATTGTATCTTGTAATTAGAAAAGAAAAAAAAAGTTAGCCACCACTCTTTAAACTATATCTCAAAATCGTTACTTTGTTCAGTTCGTATAATAATTAGCTTATATACAATATATAACTTTGATTAGTTCACAGATTGACAGACAGACAAGCCCGTAGAAATATCCTAATTCTTTTTAGTGTTCATTCTAGTGTTCATTTACTTATTGCACACAACTTACTTGTTGGTGGAGTACTTGGAGTTGAAACTGCTGTGGTAATTGTGGAACCAGTAGTGGTCGTTTGCGTTATAGCCACGTGACTAACTGTTGGTGCCACTGCCTGCTGGGTGCTGTTAGACGAACTTGCTTGCTGAGATGGTGTGGCTTGCGTTTGAGCAGAAATCGACACACCCTTCAATAACCTAGATATGAATAAAAGATAGTTGTAGTTATCAGCACAAATACAATCAGTATAAATGCTGGAATACCTTTGTGAACCCTGTTGATCCTGTGGCTTCTTTTCCCTTGCCAATCTTTCAGCACGCCTCGTTGCTACATCTCCTGGTAGAACGGGATGGTCAATGTCAATGCCACAATCGTTCAATAGTGCTGCATGTTTCGGGTGCAGTTTAACTGTGGCAGTGGTCGATGTTGATCTAGATGTGGTGCTCCGCCTAGTCGTATTCACTTTCAGAGCGTCCAAACGTTGAGTCATGATCTGCGAGAACGATGAGTTATTGTCCTGCGCGTACAGCTGGGACGTCCTCAGTGGTCTACCGGACTTGTTCTGAGTAGGAAATTTGTATGGTATGCTACCCTTGATTCTCTTCTTGCGAGGCGATGTGTCTAATACCTAATGATCATGTGTACAATTGTATGAGTATAAAATAAAAATGTTAGAGGCTTTTTATAGGTAGTGATTTTATTAAAGGCCTGTGATGATTGACTAGGCCAGAAAATAAAATCAACATTCATAAAATTCAATAATAAAATATAAACTTTCAACTGCCACCTTTCAGTAACTTGCCAATGTTATAAACTTTATATAGGGTTCAGTTCTATAGTTCTACAGAATATACCATTTCAACGGTGAAAAATAATACTTGATACATGAGCACCATCGCACTCCTGTAGTCGTGAACGAAAATTTTCTATTACAGGCCATAACATGTTCAGTATAATGCGTGCAACTTCTTCCTGAATTTTTAATTTCAGTTCCACTAATATTTGTGGTTGCTCTTCATACACTTATTCTTAAGAAAACCACAAAGGAAATAATTAATTCTTATAACCTCCTCTTGCAGGAACCACGTAATGTGTAAAAAGTGAATCAATTCTTGTATCGAAAATGTTGAGACCGTGTTTTTGTAACGTGCTGGCGTTTTGTAATGTGCAACAGTTATGGCGTTCCCTCTATCGTCTTGGAAAAAAATATGGTCCTATAATGCCAAATGATAAAAGTACACAGTACAGTGCGATTTTTGGAGTCAGAAGTTTCTTTATGTAACTGAAGAGGGTTTTCAGCACTCTAAATTTGACTGTTGTTTGAAACACCACAACATTTCTTAACAAAAATTCAAGCAAGCCACAAAATCGGAGTCTCTTAATTTCTGAACAATTTGGATTTTATAGGGGTGAAACTTTAGGTGTTTATATAAGATTCGATGCATCGATGGTTCACTGATATTCAATGCTAATAACACATGCTCTTTCGCTAAAAAAAACACGACAAATAATTCCTGTGCTCAATAAGACAAACTTACTAAAAACAAGAATAATAGAAGCAAGAATGCAATATGAAAGCAGCCTCTTGGAAAATAGAGAAGAGATATTTCTACTCCTACATCAAAGGGATCCTGACCAGTCACACCTCAAAGTATCCTCAAAGATCCATCCACGGGTAACATAATTGCAGACCTTCATGTGACGGCAGAATCTTTTCTAACACCACTTGCAACAGGTCTACGCCAGAGAAACCTCTCATAACTTTTCAACCTTACCACAACAAGCAAGAACCCTTGAATTTATTACTTTCATAGAAATCACAAAAGAAGTCACTAAGGCAATAGTTTCACTCAAAAACCGTATGTTAATTAACTGTTCTATAGCTATTGTGCCAGTACTGACCAAAATCATGCAGCAGTTGTTAGATCAACAGAACATGCCAGAAAAATCATCTCATGCAACAATAGTACTTATATTTAAAAAGGGAAACAAATTTAATAGTATTATACCCAACGCGTTACGTGCCTTGTGGAGAACTACAAATGTTCTTTACCTAGTCTACGAGGAAGCTTTCAATAACGACCCTTTGAAAATACTAATTTGGAAACTAATTTTGGTATTAGAGGCAACTTACTTGGGTAGATAAACAGCTTTTTGTGCAACCACATATCAAGGATTAGGGTTATTAGGATTATTTTCAACTGTGTTTGCCACAATTGAATCATTAATTTAAAATGGATAACTAAATGTATACCAAAGCGGAATATGCAGATATGATATTCCGCTTATTACCAACAGATATATCCCAACAGAAGATTTTCATCACGAAATGTTTTTATGCAAGCTTTTCAAAGACTGCGCGAAACAGGAAGCGTCCAGTGTACCATTAAAACGGGAGCTCCTCAGAGGCACACTGTTGAGGAAGCAGAAGCAGTTGTTGATGCAGTAATGGATGATCTGAATAGGAGTATGCAACGCATTGCAAGAATGCAGGGTGTTTCCGCAGCATTTGTTAGAAGAACGTATTATCGAGAAAAATTTCATCCCTACCACATTTAATGCATACAGGCTCTTCAACCTGGAGATGGTCCGATGCGTGTTGAATTTTGTGAATGGTTATTAGAACGGATTTCTGATGGTAGAGAATTCTTGTCACATGTTATTTGGACTAACAAGTCAGTTTGGAAGAGATAGTGCGACAATATGCATAACTAACATCCTATTAACAATCGCCTATACGCTAATAATTATTTAGTTAGTTAGATTTTAAGTGTTAGAAAATCTAACACTTAATATGGTGAATGAAATCTGGTTTCAACATGATGGGGCACCACCTCATAGAGGAAGAGGTAACTGTGTGGTTAAACACATTTACTGAAATCTTGGCCTCCAAGATTTCCCGATCTAAATCCATTAAATGTTGCATTAAATGCGGTTGAAATTAATACAGTAGAGCAATTAAACGAAATGATTTTTTTTATTTCAATTAAACCGAAGGAATCATACGACATTGTCGAGCCTGCATAAGAGCTGTTCATGTTATCATTAAATAAAAAAATGACAAATTTTCAAAGAATAAAGTGTTTAAAAAAGTGTCTTCTATCTCCTGCTTTAGTTTGGCACGCGATTTGTGATTCACCCTGTATATCTGCTTGGTCAGTTTAATTGTTGGCAAATACATATACCACTAATACAATGTTTATACTTTATCTTTCCATATTCTATTCTACCTGTATTGATAAAAATCCCTTACCTGTTTCCCTTCTTCCCGGGGCATAATGACGGACTCAAACCGATACCTGCATTGCTTAGGGCTCCGATAGGTGACGGAAACCGTATTGACGTAATCAGAGACCAGATCCCAGTTGGGTGTATGACCGGGATTAATCAGGCTCAAATTTAATGGTAGCATTTGAAAGGACTGTATAACCTTCAGCAGGGCCATGTCCTCGTAAACGGTCCAGCTGTGAAAGCAGACCGGTTCTACTGTCGGTTTGGACGGTTGCAGCTTAACACCCGGCAATGGAACTGGCGGCCTAATAATCCCCCTGTATTTCTGCAGTTTATGGTCCCTGCGCATCTTCATCAGTGCAGGCGATGGACGTTCGAATAGGGACCTTGGCGGCGCATACATAGCATCATCTTTTCTATGGATTTTGAATGGCCTGCGACTATCAATCAATCCCGCTTCATGACGACTTCTTTTATTGTCTTTTTTTATGTACACAGGCGGCAGTTGACTTTCTGACATCACATCTATATCATACAAGAAGGCCATAGTTTGGTCTATATACATGTCCGTGTCTTGTTGAGGCGGAGTTGGCGGACACCACATCTGTACATCAATTATATTCATTAATAAACGTTCAGTGGTTATTAAGGTTGCACTTTTAAATTAAATCTATATAGTTTTTGTATAATTTTTGTAATTTATATGTAATATTTTCGAAACACACACTATTATTTATTGCTTATGAATATTTACTGTTGTAGGGTCTAAGGATGAGAATGTGTATTTAAAATGCTTAAAAGAAAATGGTAGGGGTTTGTTTGAAAGCAGTTAAAAATCTTGCATAAAATGCACTGCATTTTTGTACAAAATGATAAAATGATATAAAAATTAAAAAACAAAAATTAGGACACCAACTCCAGAAGTAATCATTTATTTATAGAGGGTTACTTTTTTTATTCTTTTAGCTATTGTTAACTATAAATGAAAAAACTATTTCTAATACTTTATTAATAATCATTGACGAGAAATAGTTAAGTGTTCTGTACTACCAATCAAATGAGTCATGAAAAAAAACGTGTATTAAGTTGGTTTGAATGTTTTGGTAGTTTACAACATGTTTTGAATACATTAATTAGTCTTAGAGCAGTTATCGTAAGTGTCTAATAAATAAAGAAGCTTAAAATGCTTGACAATATTAATATGACATATTGCGTATGCATTGAATCAGGCACAACTTACTGATATCACTAAAAGTGCTCCTACAGAAAATTCTATTGGGAATAAAGTTCTGCATTTTAGAAAACGTTGGGAACCGATCTATATTTATAGAAAATCATAAGTGATTTGGTATTATTCCTGTAAAGGCTAAAAACCTATTACACACCGTGTAATAGGTTTTACACAGAAGTTTCAAAAAACTAATAAATTACATTTTCATATCTGGGTAAAACGTCCGTGGAAACACAGCAAATTCATATCAATACCTATGTACCCCTACACGTAATAATGAAATGTGAGGCATATGCGCATTTAGTGAAGTCAGCACTGGGATGCAGTTATTCGGGTTTTTCAAACAGGAGAAACAAAAGATCATTTAGAGTAGTAGGTACCCACGCATAACTTATTGGTTAAAGCATTTGTCTTGAAAGCAGGTTTTAGGTTCTGCTCGAAGGTCAATTTACTTTTCTGTTTCAATGACCAGTAACAAATTACTTATTTTTATATCAGATATATTTATAGCTGGGCAAAAGTCCACGGAAAAATAGCAAATCGATATTTCACAAATCACGTGTAAAATTACATATAGAATTATTACGTTGTGGATTTGGAACCTTTCATTTTACAGCAAAGTTAAGCAATTGTTACCACTTAATCAAACCAAGAAATAAACTACTCGACTTTGTCCTTTTGTCTCAGGTCGTTCCTGATGATACTGGTATGATCACCAAAATGTGCGTTGGGCAGGTTATTTCTTAGTTTGGTTAAGTGGTAACAATTGTTTAACTTTATACAGTCATTGACATGAAATAATTAATAATTATCCTAAATGTAAACTTACACTTTTTTTATGTACAAGCTACAGTATTTTTCGCCTTCAACGTTTTCTAACAGCAGTCATATATATATATATATTCATGAACGAAATTGCAGTTTGACGTAATATCTATTTTAATGACGTGCATTGGTTATTTCGATATTTGAACTATAGTAGTTAATAGTAATAAATTGGTGTTGTAGTAATAATCTGTCTACTTATCAATTGATTATTATTTAAAATACTTACCGGCATGTGTTCCATGGTATTGTCAGATACCCAAACCTGCAATAAAAACACTCAATAACAATTGTATTCTGGACTCTCTTAGCAATGATATAATAGACCATACATACCAAATAATAAATATCTCTTTACAATAAACGTACACAATCGATAGTATCGAACATCGGAATTTGTCACTATTCTGTTGTGAGGGGCCAAGCCGGGAACGTTAAAGGATAGGGAATGGTCGTGGTTAAGGGTAGGAAGCGTAGGTTCGGTACTCCGTACAGAAAGAAGCCCTCTTGCTCGTGTCCAGCGGGGCAGTGTTTTGGTGCCCGCTGCGGCACGCCGGAGCAAGATGGCACCAAAACCTACGCCTTTACCCCGCTAAATCAAAACTAAACGCAACTACGCAAGAGAACTTCTTTATTGATTTTTACCTTAAGATATTTACAGTCGGTACCTTACATTTAAACAACAGACAACGTTTAGTAGCACTCTCGCACCGGAGGAGATTGCGTACGGACTTCTCCTTTCTTAAGTTAACATGTTTACACAGAACATCCACACACCCTAAACGCATGCATGCTTTTTCTTCTATTTAAATTATGTTTACAAATTACGTAAAAAATAAATCACAGACAAAATGTAAGAATATGGTTCTCTTCCAAAAAAATAAATTTAACTACGAACCAATCAGAAAAGTTTGCCAACAGATATTATAACACCAACAAAACATTTATGTAACACTTTTTTTATTATTATTAAAAATAATCTGAAATTGTAAATTATACGTAAAAGTAGGAAGCACTGGTAATGCAAATAAGTGTTAGCATTAGTGAAAATGTGCTAATTGATGACTAAAATTATTATTTTTTATAACCAAGAGTAGTTTATCCAAGATATCCTCAAAGGTGTCCCAATTTGCAAACTAACATTCATGATCAGTGATAGATGGTCCATTGCGTAGCTTCTAGAAATACTAAATGAACCGTAAAGGAAATATGACCCTTATAAAAATAACCCTTCGTTGCATAGAAAAGTAGAGTTAAATAAATCTGATACTAGTAACTGCCCTACTTCTGAATACAAATAATGTTTTGAACAAGACAAAAAATTGAAATAGCTTACTATTTGAATGTTTTTAACAAAGTGTTTTACACTTTTTAATTATCAGCAATAACAAAACTTGAGCTTGAAAAATGACAAGTCATGACATTTTATGAAGCAAAAAATCCTATGAACTGGCATAAATTAATAAAAATTAAGATGATATACAGTGGCTTCAGTTATATACACAATACAGCTGCATTTACAAATTAATGCTTTCAACATATGAGTGCAATTATGCAACCTGTCGTACTTTATGTTTAAGATTATTTTTTCTATAAATGTTGCATTATCAAATTATGTATGAATTGTTGCATAAACTTACCTATATTTTTAGTCCGTTTATTTATAAATGCAACATGGCTATGTTGAGTATATAAAAGATCATCAGTTACAATTAAATTATTATTATATAGGATTTGATTTTAAATCATAAAATTCGAGACGACACCTTCAAAGACAATTTGAAATTGTCTTATTGAATTTACGGAAGTTTATTTACTTCAAATGAAGAATCTTAACACGATTTGATGTAACATTTACAAGATTTGAAAATAAGAATGAAAAGAGAATGTCTAATAGTAATTTTTTTGGAAGAGATGAGCATACCCTAACATTGCAAGGTTGTCGTTCACACTCGAATATAATTTACAATTGTACACAATAAAAATATTTCTCCGTAAAAAAACTATAACTCTAATATTTTCGACTATGTACACATGTGACTCTGAACTATTTCCGTAGAATCACACTCGGCGTTATTTACTATAAGGTCTATTTTCAATAAATTAAGAAGGAAAAGGAAACTAAAATGCTTAACTTTCCGTCCGATTGGTACTTCCCGAACTTGGGTTTTTGCACTCCACGTCTTTAGCTTCACCTGCTGAGCTATTGTTAATACTATTGTTATCAGAGTCCTTTAACACGTCAAGTTTCGGGGATCTTGTCACCCAAGAATCCAGACTTGTGTTCTTGCCATCTGTGCCCTTTTTATTATTTTTCCTAAGTCTCTTAGGGGAAACTTTCGATTCTGGAGATTTTAATGAGTTTAAATCAAACATCTTTTTGGGCTTTGACACTTCCACATTATTGCAATTAGCATTCGTTAGATTTGAACTCTGTTCTTTTGTTAATAAATACTCTTTTGTATTATCTATGTCCATGTCTCTTAAAACAACTTTTAAAGTTTTATTATGTTGCGATAAACAAAATTCTTTGTTCATATCCAACTCTATTGTACTTTTAGAATTTTTAACTGCGATTTTCTCTTTGTCTGCTACTTGTTCAGAATATGTATTGGTTTTATCTTTTTCTTCAGTTACATTACTTGATGTATCATTCTTTAAGTCATGTTTCTTAATGTTCTCAACGTTATCGTTAGTAGTGATGATATCTGCTTTACTTTCATCACTATTGTTAATGTGGCTTGGGTCAATCGAATTTCTAGTAACTTTCTCTAGTTTAATCTGCAAGTCAGGCTCTTTGTTCCCATTTTTCTTTCTAAGCTTTCTCACGATGACTTCTTCTCCTTCTATTTTATTTTTCATTTTCCTTTTCCCTTTAAATAGCAATTTTGCATCAGACTTTTCTACTTCTACTTCAACTTTAACTTTTTTCACAATCTTATCCGATTCATTAGTGTCTGCTTTGTCACGTTTCTTTTGTTGTAAAGGTGTACTACTGTTAGTAGAAGACTTAACAGGTTTAACACCAGGTAAAATTGGGCTTACATCTAATGTCCATAAGTTTATTGCAACAGTTCCTCTCGATCTAGTTCTTGGAGAATTATGATCTATGTGATTAGTGCTGACTTTACTCGCTTCCGTAGATAACGTGCTCTCCATGCTACTTTCCGATTCTCCACTAATTTCCACATCATTATTTTCTTTACTTTCGCACGGTTCAATCTCATTAATTTCGACTTTTGGCTCTACAATTTCGATACATTCTACAGCCTTAGTGGACATTGTCTTTTGCGATGTGTCTTCCACTTTATTCAACGTCTTTCTTACTTTTAACCTACTACCCATTACTCTTGTCCTACATCCCACTCCTTTCAGGTGGTTTGTAGGATGATAGTGATTTGTTGGCCTGATGTTACCCTTCCCGTCCGTTCCAGATGTAGTGGCAGTTTTGCTGCTAACGATAAACTTCCTGGATGCTCTCTTACTGCTGCCACTAACCGATTCACCTCCTCTCTGTAATTTTTTACTTTTTGTGCTGACCTGATTGATCGCGTCCTCCCTGCTGAACGTCAGCAACTCGCTCTCCTCCTCCAACTCGCGAGCCCGCCTCTCCTCTTCCTCACGCATCGCCGCTAATCGGTTCCTCTCCCATTCCAGCTTTTGCTCCTCGATCTCACGCTCTGCTGCGGCTAGCTGTTCTGGCGACCAGGCTGCCTCCGTTTCCTCGATGAATCGCATGGCATACCGTTCGATTGGTCTCAGCTGAACAGAAAAGAAAAAAATTCATAGAATTTTGTATTGAAATCCATGCACACCATGTTTCAAACACCTTATTTTAAAACTTTCACTTAATTTATTGTAAGTTTTTATAGTCAATCCTTATTAACCCTTTGACTGCTGTGGGCGCATATATGTGTCTGGCAAAAACAATTGTTGTAGACTTTGGACGCATACATGCAACCGGCGAAAACAATCAGTATAGACTCTGGGTGCTAATCCGTGCTCGGCAAAGGCTTTCGTTTCATGTGTGTTTGTTTGTCAATTGTTTCTGAAAATGTATGTATGTATAATAATTGACGCAAAATATTTGATCAATGACTCTCTGTTCCATCTGTAGCCAGATAGTTGTGATTGTTACATATTGTAATATTACACTTGTGTTGCATATGATCTTTATATTATTGTTTGCTATTGTTAACACCTTAAGAATATGTAGCAATTTTAAAGAATTTGTTACGAGAGACGACAGTGACTTGGATGGAATATCAGATTCAAATGAAGATTATGTATGTAATGGTGAAATACACGAAACGCACCAATACGGTCGACTGTCATCTGATTCGGAAAATAGCATCAATAATGGTATAGTTAGGTGTAGAAGGAGAAATAAACAGCCAAGAGTACTTTGTACAGATGAGAATTTAAATTGAAATTCGAATTTAGAGTTTCGATTCGGACGAAAGGCTGCCAATGTTGTCATTTTCGAAGAACAATTTCAATTCAAGCCCATAATACATGCATTAATCAAAATTCTTGAGTGAAAGAAAATTTAACTCCGGAATCCACACCTTTAGTGCTTTCCAACTTCTTTTTAGAAGAGTTAGTTTCCCATATTACGCAGGAGACAAACAATTACTTTAAATTTGTGCTTGAAAATAGTACACCTAAAACGCATTCTCGTATTCATTCTTTGAAAGACACATCAATATGTAAGATGTATGGATTTTTGGCCATCATAATGTTAATGCTGTGAGTGAAGAAATTGACGCTAAATGAATATTGGCCGACGGGTCAAATGATAAAGACTAACACCTTTTGAAAAATTATGAGACGAGACAGATACATGGTATTATTGCAAAGGCTACATTTTAATAATAATAACGTAAGAAGTGATGATCCGTCAATAAAAATACCATCCATAATTAATGCACTCAGGAACTCTTTCTCACAATCATTTTTCCCTTACAAAAATTTGTGCATTCACGAAAGTCTTATGTTGTTCAAAGGCCGATGTTACTTCAAGCAATATATTCCTTCCAAAAGTAGTAGATTTTGGTATTAAATTATTTATACTCTGCAACTGCACAACTAACTATGTGCTAGATTTTATAATATACACTGGAAAAAATACAGATATTGTACGTAA
Organism: Coptodactyla brooksi; assembly: GCA_033557675.1. Taxonomy (NCBI): domain Eukaryota; kingdom Metazoa; phylum Arthropoda; class Insecta; order Coleoptera; family Scarabaeidae; genus Coptodactyla; species Coptodactyla brooksi. Next base: position 16,067 of record JAWQRM010000194.1, read on the forward strand.
TTTTACAACCTTTTTATGTCCATATTTTGAAAAAGGTCATACAGTGATAATAGACAATTGGTACATATGTCCAAATCTAAATAATATACTACATAAACATAAAACGAATGCGTTTGGAACAGTACAGAGAAATAGAAAAAATATGTCCCATATCATGGGAAATATGGAAAAAGGAGAATTTGACTACCAGTGTACAGATAATTTATTGGCATTGACGTGGCGAGATAAAAAAGCTGGTCAAAAAAATTCTCAAACAAGATCGCAGAAGTTAAAACCAGAATGTGTTGCAGATTATAATAACCCATGCAAGATGGGTTCTGTAGATCGTGTTGATATGGTTCTAAGCACACTCAATTCTTCCAGAAAATGTCTTAAGTGGTGTAGTTTTTTTCCCATTTATTAGATATTTCATTATATAACTACTATATTTTATATCAAAGTATTACTAGTCAGAAGCTAAACTATAACGATTTTCACCTGTCATTGATAAAACAAATTCTGCAAAAATATTCGCAAATTAGGAAACAAGCCAGTGGTGGAAAAAGAAACACAGAAAATTTAAATTTCATTTGATAGAGACACTTCCCTTCAAAAATTATAAATGCAGCAGGCAATATTATAAGAAGAAAATGTGCTGGCTGCAGTAAACACAAAAAAAGGAGGGATACACCATATGAATATAAAAAATGCGACATAGGGTTATGTGTTAATACTTGTTTTGCAATTTGCCATACGCAAATGAATTATTGATTTTCTTGTGGTTTTCCCCTGTTCTTAGGTTTTGTATATATACAGAGTATGTATGTTACAGTTATTATACGTAAGTAGTAGTGATATAATCATTTGTAAAAAATTTGTTAAATTTTTCAATTTTGTATTTTGAATCGTAACATTGGAGAATAAATAGTATATACTGAAAATAAGAAATGTTTGGGTTCGTTTTGGAGTAGGCAAAAGTAATAGTAATGTCTACTATATTACAATGGAAGATAGAGATTCCATCATAATAAGAGATTCATGCTGTGAATCTGTGAAGCGAAAACAATAGTTCTCAAGACAATTTTAGTGACAACTAACAATAAAGCATGAAAAATCACAACAGGCATGAAAGTCAAGATCGTTTTTTTTCTAGCACATTTATTTGAGATTTCCTAATGATTTGGAATGTATTTCAGTGTAGATGAAATTTGTAAACAGAGGATTTTTGGCAAGTATTCTAACCAAAACAGGGTGTTTTGTTTAATAAAATATTTTAAATCCATAGGAATATAAATAAATTGGAAAGCATGGATTTTTGAAAGGACTTCATACCGTTGTTAAAACCTACCTGTTTTATTAAATTTTCGACTTCCTGCTCGGCTTTGCTAATTTCCGGTTCTTTTTCCTTCTCTTGCTCCTCGAGCGGAATATTTTCGTCAAACTCCGCCAGATCGGCTACAGCCTCTGCCTTGGCTGTCCTTGCTGCTTGTACATCTTGGTCGTCTTCGCAAGCAGCTAAAGCATTTTCAAGCGCACCGATCGCTACCTTATCCTCTCCGGAAGCCGTGCCACTGCTTTCTGTATTATGTCTTTCTCGTTCTCGACTACACTCCAGTACTTCCGACATTCTCGTGCTCGCAGATTCCTCTGACGCGTCAATGTTGAACAGATCTTGTATTGTGGACTGTAACATAATAACAGCTACTGCAGATGTTTCATAATTAAATATATGAGCCTATGTACAAAGATGGAAATTTTGTTTGCAAGGTTCTAGACAGTTTAGAATATTGATTAGAAAACTAAACTTGCTGGCCATTGCAGAATATTAATATAGCATTATTGCAAAAGTATATCAGCGATACTAGATTGATAAACTGATCGATAATGCTTACTTGTATCGTTCGCTTATGAAGTAAACAGAAATTCTACTCACACTCTTGAAATAAGCCGTCGTAAAGTTTCCACCTTCGATTGCCAAGTCGCCCAAGAGCCTCTTCTGATTAGCCTTTTTCAAAATGTTCTCCTCGATGGTTCTCTCGCTTACCAAGCGATATATGTGCACATCCCTCGTTTGACCAATTCTGTGGCACCTGTCTTGGGCCTGCGCATCCATCGTTGGATTCCAATCGGAATCGTAAAATATTACTGTATCCGCACCAGTCAAATTCACGCCGATGCCCCCAGATCTGGTTGACAATATAAAAGCAAATATTCTTTTGTCACCATTGAAACGTTCCATGAGCATCTGCCTCTGGTCAACTTTGGTCGTACCATCTAAACGGAGGTATATGTGGCCGTGAAAATTTAAAAATGCTTCCAACACATCCAGCATTTTCGTCATTTGTGTAAAAATCAACACCCTGTGGCTCCCACACTTTAGTTTTCTTAATAGATGATCCAGAGTTTGTAGTTTCCCTGTGAAGATATTAGTTCTAAGCAATAAAATAAGAATGATGTACCTAATGTCCATGTTAATATAATTTTGGTTTTTTAAAAAGTGCAGAATTTCTAAAATAATGTTTTAGTTCTTAACATATTGGCTACCATGGGGATGACGTACTTTTTAGACAAATTTGTTGCTTTCTGCTATGCCGTTTCACTAAGAATGATCTGAACTATTGATTTTTAATTGGAACATGATTTTTACATATTTCTTTGAAAATTTTGAAGAGGGTTGCATTATTTCTATGGCTTTTTATGATCTACCATGATTTTTAGAGTAATATTTATTTCACAGTTCGTTTTCGTTAACCTTTGGCTTCATAACAAAGTTAGACAATTGTCACCACTACACCAAAACTGAAAAATTCATGTTTGGTGTATTTTTCACTAATCAAGTTATCATCATCAGGAGAAGTGAAATACAGGATGATAATCTGTATATCTTACCACTTTTCTATTAATAAAAAAAAAGTTAGTTGTTCTGCAATTTTTATTGTCGTCTCTGACTAATCACTTTTATTTTATGTGTTAAAAAAGTTCATTGTGCCTAAGTTTGTTAACCGCAATAATCTGAGCAAACTTTGAAGTTACACTGTTTAAATAGTATGTTTACAGTTTAAGTTAACTTAAACTTAGCTTCAGTTTAACTTATCTTGATTATTTATTAAGTAATGTAAGATCTTATTTATATCCTTGTTGAAGTTTACTTAAAACTTACCGCAGTCGTACTGAATAAGTCTTGGATCTGGAAATTGAGTAACCATTGCCGAAACGATAGGGTGCAATATTGTAGTGGGTTGCAAAAGTTGATGTGATAATACTGCCTTCTCCTCCTTGAACCCCCAGTATGTACTTGGCGAAGGGTTCCAGACTTGCAGTTCCGCCTCAGGGGCATGTACGGCTGGTACGTAAACGATAAATCTGTTGAATATCTGCGTCATCTGTTCTATACGTCTCGCCGGATTGCAAATCAACTCCCTCAGGCAATCAGGAACTTCTCGTGTATCCTTATTTGGGGGAATGCCCCTGCGGTATAAGAGCCCGTCACTCCAAGGCGTCATTTTCGATCTGCTCGTAATTGTCACTGCTTCACGAAAGTCTCTACCGTACAAAGGCATAGTGCTGCAGCGTTTTGCGTTAATCCGTGCCAGTAGTTCCAATCTTGTGTTTGTATCACACTACAAAAAAATAGTGAATAGTATGCTAATCTTAAATTAATAGTTAGCAGATACACTAAAACAGTTTCTAAGAGTAACTCAAAAATTTAAATGAGATTCTCTTAGCACAGCATTTTCTGACAAAATTTAAATATTATATGTCATTTATCACAAGCAGTATACTAAAGAGTCTGTTATGGTAACATATAATACAGAGAGAGCAACAATGGTTGAACGTATTTGGCAAGCCTGAAGGAAGGTGAATAATACATGGTGCTAATGAACCAAGAAATAAGATGTGTGGTGAAACGTGAAAAAATTATAGCATTTATTAAGAAACAGAGACTTGGATGGATTGGAGGAGTAATTAGAAGGAATCCGGATGAAATCATAAGAAAATTATATGTCTGGAGGCCAACAGAAAACAAATCCCGAGGTAGACCGAAGACTAGATGGGCAGACCAGGTACACAACAGTATCAGATCTCTCGGGATGTAACAACGGAGATTGGCCAGAGACAAAGGGGATCGGCGAAGATAAATTGAAAAATTCGATAGCAGCCAGACATGACAACTCTCATTCCAATGAAATGTACAGTCTCATTATTGTCTATACAATTTATTGCACTGTTCAATATTGATAAATATACATTTTTATAGTCTCAATAATAAGTCTCTAATAATCTCTTATAAGCCTCAATAATATAATAAATTCAAAGTTACGAAAATATTGCAGTGTAAAATATTGCTTAAAACCCCTCCACGAGGGCTTTCGAATAGGCAAATTATAGTCAAATTTTGAATTATTTTTATTGGAGACTGTATACTTAACGTTAATTATAGCAATAAAGCTTGGTTATAATCAAGGGCTCTAGCTAAGAATGCCTGTATAACATGTACCATTTGTCTTTATATCTGGTACAGCAGTCTTTTATAAAATAAAAAATGTTTTGAACTCAATGCAATTCATTTATTATTTCAATAAACATAAAACAACTCCATATAAGAATAATACAAACATAAAACAAAATTAACTTGTAAACGATACGGTACAAAACATATCTTGCACAACAGTACATTGCATTCTTGACGGATTGTTTTAACGTGAGTTTGCTTATTTTTCTTAGTACAATGTCGTCTGGTTTTGCCTTCTATGGGTAAATGTTCAGAACTGGATGATTTATTTGTTATTCCGCCCGGTTTTGACTATTTCCGAACTGCTGTTGTCTTCAAACCTTCTTGCATTAATTCTTCTGCTAATTCCACCAAAAATATTTTGAATGATGGTTTCTTTCAGTTTAGTTCGCAACGTATTACACAAGTGGTTACATAAGTCATCATCAATAATCGATAAAAGATTTTTTATAATAATTTTTATGATAAAAGAATTAGAAGACTTACGGTCATATTTGTACAGAGTACTCATTTGATCTGCCAAATCTACAGGTCCCATAGTGTCACGATAAAACTTGATCATTACTGGACTAGCTACTTTCCTCCATACACATTTTCCCCAATTTTTAATTGTTGTAGGAACAGTTGTCATTTCATGTGTGACAGTTACTCAAAAGTCTTGAATAAGTGTCTCTCTATCTGTTGGGTCTTGCCATTTTATGTTACAACATATGTTGAAAATGTTGTCCGCATTCTTGCAAGCACAAATTTATCCTTGTTTTCATATTATTGAAAACATTCATTAATATAGCTGGTGTAATTCCACTGACAGCATTAATTATAGCTTCTTGTAGCTCATAAAGGGTATGCAGCATATTTTTATAAACACAGTTCTTTAAATATCGAAATAAAAATGAATCAATGGACTAAGATCTTGTGAACGTGGTAGCCATAGATTTATACTCATTAAACGATTGCCAAAAAATTTTTGTATATAGTTTACTGTATTACATGCCATATGAGCGGTACCACTGTCCTGTTGAAAATAGCCATGTTTCAATTCATTATCATGAAGTTGCTCTATGAATGGTTGCAAAAGATGTTCACGATAATTAACAGCATTTATATTGCCTTGAAAGAAGATAGGGCTAATTATTCGTCGTCGTGACATTGCAATCCATACACCAATTTTGATTGCATGCAATGCAGTTTCTTGGAAAATATGAGGATTTTCAGTAGATCATGTCCTATAATTTTGGGAATTTATGCAACCACTAATTTGAAACTATGCTTCGTCACTGAAGAAACTGATATCAAGTAAATTGTCATCATTAAGGTTATTATTAAACCAATTACAATAATCCATACACTTTTGAAAATCTGTTGGATATAATTCTTGGACTACAGTAATTTTGTACGGATGCATATGAAGCACTTTTTTCACCGCTTTCCTGCAGGAACTATAGGAGATACCTGCTTTTAACAATATTTTAACGCAAAATATCACAATAGTTTTAAGTACTTTCCTGTCTGATCTGACAATTGTCTTAAAGGTTTTGTTAAACTTGCCTTTAACCTGACTTGAATATCATCCACAACATCTTGTTTAAGAATGGTAAACCTCCCGCTTGACTTTCCTTTGGTAATAGAACAAGTTTGACAATAGCGACATACTAATCGGCGCACATGTTGAGGAAATGATTCACCATAAACCAATTCTTCAGTGGGAAATTCAATTAGGAATTAATTAAAACAAGAGTAAAAACTGTATTGTCACAATCCACGTCACGTTCTCCGCTTCGAAAATAAGCTTCTAATAAGAACTTATCATGTACTTCAGTAAAAATCATATTAACCTAAAAATGTAACGCGTTTTGATCGTGATTAATTATCGTTATTTTACATGACTTACGGAAGGTAGCAATTTACACGAACGGTGATAATGAAAATTACCGGTGATAATGAAAATTACTCTTTCGGATAATTTGTATACTTAATCTGTCTAATTTGACCTGAATGTTATAGATTTGGCGCATCTTTCTCTATTGTATGTATTCTGGCTTTTCACATCCACAAAGAGTGGCTTACGTGAACAATAAATATATTATTATTATTATTACCGATTTTCAATCGCAAAGTGAGCAAACACTAATGTACAATTTGTACATTAGTGTTTGCTCACTTTAACAGGACGAATGGTAATGGTTCAGTGTTTACAATTTTACGGTTTTGAAGACTCGAAAATGACAGAAGACGCAAGGAGAGCAATTCGCTTAGTGAAAATTACCAAAATCAGGGGTACCAAATACATTCGATCCTTCTCGCTTGCACTATAATAGTAAATTATGATTTTTGACAATAAATTTTTAACATTAGAGTATACACACTATGATATATCCTTTATTACACTCACTATTTCTTTTGAAATTCATTGGATTTAAAATTCAAATTTAGACAAAATTTGAATTTTCCAGTTTTACGTTAAAAATAAAAAACTAGTTATAATTGAGTTAAGGGGGTAGTCTGGTCTAGAAGTTCGAAAAAATTGTTTTTTTTTTCTTGCATCTTTAATAGCTTAAGTAAGATATGGAGATGTCTCCAAACCGATATTTCAAAATTTCAAAAATGGTGCACTCTGTAGAGCATTGTACAAGATGGTGCACAGGTAAAAATTTGAACAAATCTTTGCTGCAATCGTGTACAGAAATTACTATTTAAAATTGAATTGATCCAGGTACAAACAACATTATCTTAAAGGGCTATTTCAAAATTCTAAGAATCAAATAAGAATATTAAATATTTAACTGACCAATTTGCCGTAGATTTAAAATACACGTGTAATAAATGGCCATCTACAGCTCGTACTAGAACTAACCTTATATGTTGAAAATTTTTTTTTATTCCGTAACAAAATTGATAATTTTGGAAGAAAAGTGATTTGTCTATTTTTAGGGCCCCAATTTAACAAATTTTAGTCTTTTGTGTTTATTCCATTCTGGCTATAGCGATATTCATACTGAATGACATCTTAGTTTTTTCAGAAGCAGTCTTCTACAACCCTCTCAATGAATGGACGCCAGCGAATCTTTCAGCGAATATTTCATGTCTTGAAACATGAATAAACTCATGTAAAAAACCAAAGGTTCTATGTTTAATAGTTTCAGTCAAAAAAAAAATACAAAAACACATTGTATTTTTAAGCTTCTAAAACAGACTACTCCCTTAAACCTTTTATGTTGTGTTGTGAGCATGACTTATGTGACAAAATTTATCGGAATAGTTACACAGTAGCACTAGAGGTTGAAATAACATATTACTTTACGACTGAGGACAGAAATCTAATTCAGGATATTCAATTTCACAAAACATGCCAGTGAAAGAGAAAGCTAAATCATATAGCATGAACGACAAATAAATTGGTGATACTGTAAATAAAACTAAACCGTGCGAAGACACCTAATAAACATTATAATTGCAATGACAAACTTACCGGATTGTCAGGATTGTCTTTCTTGTCCTCGTTCTGTTTCAGCCATCGAACATCCAGTTCACGTCTATTGGATTGGTTAGAGTACAATTTATCAATATACCTGGATGTAACAGTTTTGGCAGGATGAGAATTGCGATCTTCAAATTTAAACTCTGGAGCCGAACCAGTCTATAAGTAATAATAATGATAATTTTGGTCACGGAATACAAATTCTGCACAAAAACAAATACCATTGTTGTACTTGTAGTTGTAGGAACTGATGAAAAATGTACTTTAACTACTGCTTTCGTTAGCACTTGAGGCTGGCTGTTTACGGCAGGTGATATTACAAAGCGTTGATCTGCTGTCATTACTACAAATTAATATCAATTAATTTAAAATTAGTACACTGGTGTTATAAAACAAATTTTCTAAAAATATCTATAAATGTTCATGACCATGTACCCAAACATGATATTATTATTATTATACACATTTGATTGGCACGTCGTAATTTAATCTCCTTTCTATTAAATTATGAGAAACGATAAATGACGTTTCTCACATTGGATGTAGAAAGGGAGGTGAAGGTGATGAAGATTAATAAATTTGTCTCATCTTACCAGTAGGATGATTTCCAGGTAAATTCAGACTTGACGTTGATGCAACGGATGATGGGGTAAAGAGAATATGCTTCCCCATGGAAGTTTGAACTAGACGAGCCACACCTGATGGAACTGTGATTTTATCAGTGGGCTTGAGCACACTGGACAAATTCACGTTTGCAGGACCCGTCTGGACGGTGGATGCTTGAGTTACTACAATACCTGTAAAAAAATTATTTTTGTATGTTCTTAGATACCTTTTAAAACGAGTCTCCTTAGCATATAATTTATTTGGACAAATGCCTCATTATATTCCAGGAAAATGAAGAACTAGAGAATGAGAATTTGAATGGATTTCCAGATTTCAAGTATTATTTTAAGGTCATATTACAAAGGAGTAATAAAATTACATTATTAATCAAGTAGCAAGTTTTTTTTTCATTTCTAGAAAAAATGCATCTACTTCTCAAAACCAAAATGGATAGAAATTAAATCATTTCAATGAATTGAACTTAAAGCTACACGACAAGCAACAAAATATTGTCAATTTATAATAGATATTTAAATACAATTAAAGATTATCAAGACAACAATTTTCAAAGGAAAGTGTTAATGTACTTAAACGGGTACTGTGATAATAAATACCTTGTTGAAGTAATTGGGCACTACCGGGAAACTTCACTTTAGTACTAACGTTCCCCACCAAACTCTGTGCAGTTGATTTGAGAAGCTCATCTTTTGGTTCAGTCTTAACTTCTTTAGGTATAGAATCAAGTTTCTTTACGCGCATGCTCAACCTGGTTGGTGGCGGACAGGGAATTTCCTCTATATCACTGGTCCCAATCTCTTCGATAAGTCGTTTTGGTGTTTGATACTGCCGCATCCTGTAGCACTGGTAAGCACTGAGATAGTACTCCATAATGAGGAGATTCAAATTTATGGAACTTAAATCAATGTGCTACAAAAAAACAAAAAAAAAAACAATCAATGTAAACAAAAGTCACCTGCAACATTAATGCAAGTATGTACCTTAAAAGGATTATATTCAAATAAACTGTAGACAATTGACGGAATGTGCTCGACAATTCCTGCACAGTGGAAAGGAGATATGGTTGGTCTTACTTCAAATAAGTTCGGGTGGTTGCACACTTTGCGCAGTTGCATCAAGACATTGATGACACTCAACAAATTTCCACTTGCTAATGTTTCCTTTGTTCTGAAATTACATAAGAGTATATAAATAAATGTTGTTTGTTGGTAATACATTTTTTAATGTAAAAGATGATCAGACAAATGCCTCATAGTCAATCAAGATTAGACTGGATTTGAATGAGTTTCCAATCCTCAGATATGATAAATCATCATGTGAAATTATAAGCAAAAGTTATTTCTTTGTACCTGTTTCAAATGAGGTGAAGTTAAAAGTAAGCAATAACAGAGGATATTAAAATTCATATGAATTTGCTACTGCTCCATTTAACAATTGCATTTTCCTATGTTCATAAAACAAAACAAAATAATAGCAACATAAAATATAGAACAGAACTTTTTTACCAGACCTCATTCACACACAGTATTGTATTTTGACGTAACCCATTTAAAGCTAAAGTTGAGTTGGTTTATCACCCATTTAACTATATCTGGAAGCTACGAAAAATGAAAAAGTTTGAGAAGTTATCCACCATATATATCATGATTTACAGCAATAATGCTAACAAGGGCGTTAAAAACATTAGTTATGTGATTTTTCCTATTCTTCGCAGACCATCTCCGCGAAATTACAAGGGATATTATATATCCTCTTTCTATAAGAATAACATGATAAAACTGTTAACTATTTAGAAAATACTTTGAAGAAAAACCATAAATTAATCAATATTTAGAGGTGGTGATTGGGGTTAACTACCCTATTAAAAATTCATTCTTTCATGGGTTACTAGCTGATTTTGATGAAATTTAGCAGTGTTTGTTTTCAGCGTGACGTAAAAACCTTTGAAGGGATTTATAAGGGTTAGAGATTAGGGGTAGAAAGTACATTTTCGCCAATATCTCAAAAAAGAAAACTCCATATTTTCCATTAAAATACATTGTACTCTTTCCTCTAAACTCACTTCTGTTTCATTCACTGGAGTGTCGGGAATATTCATTAAACTAAAAACTTGCTTAGTAGCAAGTTTAGAATGTTGATGAGAACCATTGTTTCTGTCTGTTGCTTTGAAACTGAAATTTGCTAAGTAGCCACCACGTCAGATGTACCACAAGGATAATGTGTTCCGTAATAAAGATCCTACGGATGTTC
>JAWQRM010000195.1:0-26876 GCA_033557675.1 Coptodactyla brooksi
ACCCATGATAGCAGAAAATATGTTTCGTAATATTTTTTTCTAAGGAAGGAAGATTCCTATAATAATGTGTAGTCTTTCTAATAAATCTTTAAAGAAAGTGTCCAACAATATGCACATAAATTCGATTTCTTTATGTTATTATATATTATTATACACATTGAGAAATAATGTATTTGCGCATAGCAGAATCACATCAGTGCAAATACATGATTATTAAATTTAGAAGCAAAAGGTAGAGAACAGAAAACCGATTAAATTCAATAAATAACCGAAAACTTCACTCTTGCAGAGATAAAAGACAATTCTAAGAAAGTTTCATTTTCATTTACTCTTTCCATCATGGTTTCACAAAACTCCATTCGCTTGATATTGTCCTCAAAAAAATCTCTTGCATAGTTCCCACTTTACAGGAGCGGAACTTATTGCGTTTCAAAATTTATACTTAATTCATTCACTCCAATTTCATCAGAAATTTGTCTAGTAGAGACAGAAAGCACTTGAAATCACTTTTCCTAACCGTTCTTTCAGGTTAGTCTCACAGTTTCTTGGGATGTGGAAATTTTTATTCGGTGTTTATCCTTTTTTTCTGTACCCATGATAGCAGAAAATGTGTTTGGTAATATTTCTCTAAGGAAGGAAGATCACTGCAATAACGTGTAATTACAACTTCTTTACCTAGTAGATATACAGGCTAAATTGACAGCAAATCTCATATTGATAGCAAATATATTATACCTTAATGCTTATGCTCCAAGCTAGAAAATACTTTAAAATTAAAAAATGTTGGTATAAACATTTACTACTTTGTATAATACTACTCTGCTCAGTTCATCAGGCCTTTGTCCTTTATTTGGTTTATGATCTCTCCATCATATTGAGTATCATAAATCCCTCTTCAAATAGGAAGAATATACAATTTCATTGAAATAGTTTTCAAAACATTTCATATATGATTATATTTGTAATTGGAAGAAAAATGTTAAAAATTCAGGGAAGGAACGAAATACTGATTTTTATCTCAAAAATAACCTAACTAAATATATGAAAAAGTAATATAAGATGCATTATATTATGATGTGTGTCTTACCATATGAACCACAGTAGTAAAGATGTCATTCTTAATGATGGTACTAAAAGATCTCGAAATCTGCCCCTATGAGGTGCAATAGTTGTAGCATCATCAACGACCAATCTCCCCAACAGCATAGGTTTTCCATTGTCTTTTGCTATTTTTTCCAATGTTTCTAGTGCTTTGTCAGTCTGGCCACTAGCAACATGAAATCTTGCTGATTCCGGTAACCACTAAAATGATTTATATTCATTAGCATCGCATTAAGATCCCTTGAAAAACAATCTTTATGGAAACAACATTTCTTCAGCTACTTACAGGACACACCAAAGCAAATGCCAACAATGGACCTGTCGATAGAGCTAATAGCCATTGCCATCCTAACGTTGGCATGACTATTAACGCCAAAAATACTTCAAAACAAGCCCCTAATGCCCAAAAACACTAAAAATGTATACACACAGATATAATAAATAATTTACGTTCAATGCGAACAAACAACAAAACTTAAATACGAATAACTTACATCTAACAACACAACACATTTAGCTCGTTGTTTGGTGGGTAAAAACTCGGCATAAAGCGTAACACTACAAAAGTAAATAGACACACACACAAGACTTGACAAGTACCTGTCGAATTATAACAAAAACTTACGATTGTGGAGTGCAACCAATGGCAAATCCTACCAAGCCTCTTAGAAGCAAAATCCACATAAAACTGGGTGCTAGAGCACTTAATAAGCCGTAATAAAATAACAAGACAGCGCATAATGATAAAGCCTAAAATAATTTTGAACAATTCGGTACATACCAGATGTATACGGCGATTGTATATTTACGTGTTTTCTTCCGTATCTGTCACTCAGATTTCCCCAAAATGTAGACGATAACATCATTCCCAAGAAGACAACGGTAGTGGTTAGTGCTTGTTGATATCTGGAATGAAATAAAAGCAGTTAACCATGATGATTATTATTTTTATTATCATTGCAGACAGAATAAGAGTTGTCAATGATTACCCTTGACTATCAGTACACCTTCTAATGAAGAAACCGCTGCTATAAACGTTTGTTTTTGAGAAGATTGATAGAATCATTTCTATCGACTTGACCAGAGAGTTTTCAGGAGATTTTGTGTTATAAAAATACATTGAAACAAATGTATTTGAGTTTACAAATTGAGTTTGCTTTTGTCTTGAACCTTGAGTTTTATTTTATTTCGTGACCTCTACTATACTTAATTCATAAAATATACAAAATAGATTAATATTCAGAATATTTATTCCTTGCTTCGCCTTGCACATTCGGTTCGTTATATTTCGATTCCTGATTGACGAGTATTGTTTTTCTAAGTGTAGTCAACATGTTTCAGCATTTTTGCTATTATCAAGACTCTTGTATTTATTATATCTGTGTGTATACATTTTTAGTGTTTTTGGGCATTAGAGGCCTGTTTTGAAGTATTTTTGGCATTAATAGTCATGTCCGTGTTAGGTTAGCAATAACTATTAGCTCTGCCGATAGGCCCATTGTTGGCATTTGCTTTGGTGTGTCCTGTAAATAGCTGAACAAATGTTGTTCTTATAAAGATTGTTTTTCAAGAGATCTTAGTAAAATGCTATTGAACATGAACCGTTCTAGTGGTTACCAGAATCAGTAAGATTTCATGTTGCAAGTGGCCAGACCGACAAAGCACTAGAAACATTGGAAAAAAATAACAAAAGACAACGAAAAACTTATGCTATTGGGCAGATTGGTTGTTGATGATGCTACAACTATTGCCACCTCATAGAGGCAGATTTCAATATCTTTTACTGCCATCCTTGAGAATGACATCTTTACTAGTTTACAACTCCTTACTACTATATTATTTAAAATAAAATAATAATAAATAATATAGTAGTTTATTATATTTTAGTAATTTTAAAATAATGCATCTTATACTATGTAAGTTCTAGAAACTATCTCAATAAAATAGTATATTCTTCCTATTTAAAGAGGGTTTTACGATACTAAATATGATGGACAGCTCATAAACCAAAGAAAGGACAAAGGCCTGATGGACTGAGCAGAATAGTATTCTACAGAGTATTAAGTTTTAAAGTATTTTGTAGGTTGGAGCATAAGAATTAAGGTATAATCTATTTGCTATCAATGTGAGATTTGCTGTCAATTTATCCTGTATATCTACTAGGTAAAGAAGTTGTAATTACACATTATTGTAGTAATCTTCCTTCCTTAGAGAAATATTACCAAACACATTTTCTGCTATCATAGGTACAGAAAAAAAGGAAAAATCCCAAGAAACTGTGAGACTAACCTGCAAGAACGGTTAGGAAAAGTGATTTCAGCTTCTGTCTCTAGTAGACAAATATCTGATGAAATTGGAGAGAATGAATTAAGTATAAATTTTGAAACGCAATAAGTTCCGCTCCTGTAAAGTGGGAACTATGCAAAAGATTTTTTTGAGAGAAGAAGTCTCAATGTGTATAATATTATATAATAACATAAAGAAATCGAATTTATGTGCTTATTGTTGGACACTTTCTTTAAAGATTTATTAGAAAGACTAATAAGATATAGTGAAATTCTCTATAAAAACCAAAATATCCATATATACCTTACAAATATGTATAACAAAGTTATTATTGTTTTTTATAGGGCGGCTTGTGCATTTTGTTATTATGGCTTAGTTCTAATGACTTCTGAATTAAGTTGTTCTAGAAAATTAATTTCTAAATTAATTTTTATTTTTCCATTTTTATTTTCTCTGTAAAAACCCTAATATTATACAAATTTACCTTACAAATATACATAACAAAGTTATCATTTTTTTTTCTCTATAGGATGGTTTGTGCATTTTGTTATTATGGCTTAGTTCTAATGGCAACAGAATTATTTGAAACTTCAGAATTAAGTTGTTCTAGAAAATTAATACCGCACGAAGCTGTAGACACATACACAGCTGATTGCAAACTACTGATTATATGGATCTATTGTGTAGTCTTGGTAAAAGTTTCTTAACTATAATGTAATATTTTCATTTTAGACATTTTGCCACAATATTCATAATAGAACGTTTTGGAAGAAAGAAAACCTTTTTTTAGCTTAGAGCATAAGAATTAAGGTAGAATTTATTTACCATTAATGTGATAATTCAGTCTTGCATATCTATTAGGTAAACAAGTTGTAATTACACAATATTATAGGAATCTTCCTTCCTTAGAAAAATATTACGAAACATATTTTCTGCTATCATGGGTACAGAAATAAAGGATAAATGCCAAATAAAAATTCCCATATCCCGAGAAACTGTTGAGTACAACCTGAAAGAACGGTTAGGAAAAGTGATTTTAGCTGCTTTCCGTCTCCACTAAACAAGTATCTGATGAAATTGGATCAAATGAATTAAATATAAATTTTGAAACGCAATAAATTCTGCTGCTTTAAAGTGGGAACTATGTAAGATATTTTTTTGAGGACAATATCAATCAAATGGAGTTTTGTGAAACCATGATCAAAAGAGTAAATGAAAATGAAACTTTCCTAGAACTATTTTTTATTTTTGTAAGAGTGAACTTTTTGGTTATTTATCGAATTCAATCATTTTTCTGTTCTCTACTTTTGTTTTTTTTTCATGTCTAATCATGTATTTGCACTCACGTGATTCTGCCTTGCGCAAACAAATATTTTCCAAATGTGTGTAATTTTAATTGTATAGTAACTTAAAGATATCGAATTTATGTTCAAATTGTTGGATGCTTTCTTTAAAGGTTTATTACAAACACTCACAAGATGACTCTAAATTACTTTGTATGTTCTATTTTTTCGTTCTCATTCTGTGTAAAAACCCAAATGTTATACAAATGTACCTTATAAATATATATAACAGTTATTGTCTTTTTTTATAGGATGGCTTGTGCATTTTGTTATTATCACTTAGTTCTAATGACAACAGAATTATTTGAGACTTCAGAATTAAGTTATTCTAAAAAGTTAATACCTCACGAAGCTGTAGACACATGTGCAGCTGATTGCAAACAGTTACAAACTACTGATTATATGGATCTATTGTGGCCCACTTTGGCAGAGTTCCCTGGTAAATGTTTCCTAATTATAATGTAATATATACCTTATAAGATATGCTCACTTTTCATTTTAGGCATTTTTGCAACAATATTCATAATAGAACGCTTTGGAAGAAAGAAAACAATGGCAGTACAATTTGTATTTTATGCTGTTTGTTGTTCTTTACTGATAATTTGCACATATAAGTATGATATTTCTTATAATTTTTGATAAATAATCCCTTTAAATTATATATTACTTTTAGACGTGCTTATTTAACTATTATGTTTACTGAGAATTAGCACATATAATTATGATCAAATTTCCTATCATTCGTAATAAACAATCCCTTTACATTGTATATTACTTTTAGACGTGCTCATTTAACAATTATGTTATTCTTTCCATGTGGTATAATTGCTGGTACATCTAGAAGTATATCCTACGTCACTCAGGGCAGTTGATGACGGATCTTTGTAGTGTGATAGCTTGATTTGGTGCTATGGTAATACCTTACATAGCACAGGTATATTTAACTATATTTTTCAAAACAAATTTTCATCATTGAAACTATTAGGTTTTATCGAAAGCCTCAATATTATTCGCTACAACAATTTATGGAATAGTCACAAATTTGGCTGCTGTAGCGTGTTTGATTTTGCCTTTAGAAACTAGGGGGAAGGAAATAGAAGAGAAGGTGCATCAAAGTACGCCGATAGAGAATAAATAGTTTTAGATGTGTTCTATAACCTCAGATTAATTATCTATCAGTAAATTATTGCAAAAACTAAACAAATAAGTATACAGGTACAAAAATTTAATCTACCGTGTGCAAGACCATGTTCAAAACCTTCTGTAAAACATAAGCAAGTAATTATCAGGGAGTGGACGTGCATGCAGTGAAGTTACAATGTGTATGTGTAACATAGTATATAGAGTAAACGTGCTAAACACAATTGGTGGACACGATGCTTGTCTGCTTCATGTCTTCCAGCAGCGTTTTTATTTTTTCGAGAAGTATGTCGTTTGCAAAAAGACAGCTAGTGTATTAATGTATTTCCTTGTTCACTTTTAGAAATTAATGCACAGCGGTATTGTTCTGGTTTGGTTTCAATTATACAGAGTATTGTTTCTTTTGATATATTCTATCATATTAGATTCTATTTTCATAATTTAGTTTATACTTAGCATGGAGAACACAGCAGGCTTCATGGGTTAATCATGAATCTGTCTGGAACCATCATGAATTCATCATTTAGCATCAACAGCCTCAGCAAAAAGTCTTTTTCATCAGCCTATGGCCGATGAGAAGTTAGTCATCATTCTTTCCTCCAAAATGTTGTACTCTGAAGAACGTTAATAATTCCATGGGAATTTGCACATGATAACATTTCTTATAATTCTTAATAAATAATCCCCTTTCCCGTCTAAAAATAATTTCAGACGTGCTTTTTACTATTTAACTTTTAGAAGAGATTTTTCTGAGGACAATATCAAACAAATGGAGTTTTGTGAAACCATGATCGAAAGAATAAATGAAAATGAAAATTCATGGAATTTTCATTGAATCTTCATTTCAGGAATTTTCGACCTTTATGCTTAGAAAGACGACGCTCATCAATCAGGAATCGAAACACAACAAATTAATATTTTTGCATACGCTATTGTTTTACCTAGATATATGCCAATGACAATGCAACGCCGGTGATAATATGGACAAAATTGTCATTTCCATACTATCTGCCATCCAGCACAATCCCGTCCACAGTGAAAGCTTCACTTGAAACCAACCAAAACCCAACGCGTTTACCGCTTGTGTTACGGTATACGTATCTAAAAATGTTCAATTATTGTGCTCTTCTCTTACTGTTATTTACGATAATATACCGTCTGGGACAACAGACATCGATGCCATTTCAATTTCTTGTGTGATGACACTATCCGGATCTGGTATTTCATTTCTAGTATCGGTTGAGGATCCTTCAATGTCTTGGTAACCTTTTGTTCGTTTTAGCACCATTATTTATTAATCAATTTTGACTTTTAATTTATGAATATGCGATCACAGATGATAATTGGTGACATATTTACATAACCTAAATTCTAAAATGATCTGTGATGTCAAAACAAAACTGTACTTTCTACCAATAGTGCCCTCTACGAATTCATCGCAAATAAAGGTACTATTCAATTCACATGGCTAAATTTCTCTTAAATAATGAGTAGCAATAGTGCAAAAATTATTATTTCATTTAAAATAAATAAACTTCAAAACGCATAATAAAGGAATTATCTTCAACGATGCCTAAACAGTATAAAATGTTCTTTAAATAGACTTTTTCTGACGTGATAATTACTTTAGAGAATATACAATGATAGTATTTTTAATCATCTTCTGTATTCATATCAAGTGCTATCTATTTTAATTGTTATCAGTAACTCGCGGTCTTCTGAAAGTCAAGTTTATCCTTAACTGGCCTTAAAGTGTTATATTATTCTCAAAATGGTTTGTATGGCTAATAAAAAGAAAGTTATAGAAAAATTGATACATATATACGCATTTTAGAGTACTTTTACTTATCGTGGCCTGATTGCCCCAGTTTTTACAGCTGTTAATGATGATAGGTATGCCTGATATCTAATATTAAACGTATTTTAATGACAATAATTGCAGAGAACGTACTATAAACGTTGGAATTATACCTGAATATGCAAAATATTTAGCGAACAATGGTGTAAAAGGAGTTTTAGGTAAAAACATTTAGGTAGAAACTTTTCCTGTTGTTTTATTTAACTTTTATTTTTACAAAAGTGAACGGTACAAGTGGTGAGGGAATGTCATTAAATGTAGGGCAAAGGAAGATGTTAGCAGAGAAGTGGATTGAAGCAACAAAAGAAACTAAACAGCACGTCATGGTGCAAATAGGTGGCGCCCCCTTACCGGATGTTTTAGAACTGGTAGTTTTTATTTTCTACTTATTTAATTTATTTTTAATTCACATTTAAAATACGTTTTTAATTGTTAGTTTTCAGGGGCTAAAGCATTACTTTAAACACGAGCGAGTTCAAGTAAAACATAACCAAAAAAACTGCTCTTGACAGCAATTACGGCGATCTGGTAAATGATGAAACTTCATGCCTACGTTGCTTTAAGGTCAAAGTGACACTAGCTGTCACTTTAACATTAGCTGTCACATTGACATTAGCTGTCACTTTGACATTAGCTGTCACGTTTACATTAGCTGTCACATTGACATTAGCTGTCACTTTGACATAAGCTGTCACTGTGACATTAGCTGTCACTGTGACATTAGATATCACTGTGACATTAGCTGTCACCTTGACATTAGCTGTCACTGTGACATTAGCTGTCACTTTGACATTAGCTGTCACTTTGACATTAGCTGTCACTTTGACATTAGCTGTCACTTTGATATTAGTTGTCACTTTGACATTAAAAGTCATTTTGACAGTTGTCACGTTTACATTAGCTGTCACTTTGACATTAGCTGTTACTTTGACATTAGTTGTCACTTTAACATTAGCTATCACTTGTATATTACCTGTCACTTTGACATTAGCTGTCATATTGGCATTAGCTATCCCTTTGACATTAACTGTCACTGTGACATTAGCTGTCACTGTGACATTAGCTGTTACTTTGACATTAGCTGTCACATTGACATTAGCTGTCACTTCGACATTAGCTGTCGCTTTGACATTAGCTGTCGCTTTGACATTAGCTGTCGCTTTGACATTAGCTGTCACTTTGGCATTAGCTGTCACTTTGATATTAGCTGTCACTTTGACATTAGCTGTCACTTTGACATTAACTGTCACTTTGACATTAGCTGTTACTTTGACATTAGCTGTCACTTTGACATTAGCTGTCACTTTCACATTAGCTGTCACTTTGACAGCTGTCACTTTGACATTAGCTGTCACTTTGACGTTATCTGTCACTTTGACATTAGCTGTCACTTTGACATTAGCTGTCACTTTGACATTATCTGTCACTTGGCCATTAGCTGTCACTTCGACATTAGCTGTCGCTTTGACATTAGCTGTCGCTTTGACATTAGCTGTCACTTTGACATTAGTTGTCACTTTGACATTAGCTGTCACTTTGACATTATCTGTCACCTGGCCATTAGCTGTCACTTCGACATTAGCTGTCACTTTGACATTAACTGTCACTTTGACATTAGCTGTCACTTTGACGTTAGCTGTCACTTTCACATTATCTGTCACTTTGATATTAGCTGTCGCTTTGACATTAGCTGCCACTTTGACATTATCTGTCACTTTGACGTTAACTGCCACTTTGACGTTGCGCATGAAGTTTTAATGTAATAGCTATTAACTTTTACCAAGTTAGCTATTAAATTCGAATTAAAAATAAAATGTTTAAAACATAGGATTAAATCGAGTATTATCCGCTCGAGATTAATATTTCTCCCTCACGAATAAAACCCTATTTTAATCCCTTGTTGCATAAATAACTGTTAAACGTTCTTGCATAAATCAAAACTCATCTTGAGTCTTAGCCTTCACCTTTTATATCTAACAATAAATAATTTCAGGCACAACATGCAGAAACAATTGGAGCACACTCGTTGCTTTGTCTACCAGAGTTATATTTTAAACCAACTACTATAGAGCAGTTGATAAATTATTTAACAATTGTCTCTGAAGCAGCACCAAATACACCATTGTTATATTATCACATTCCAGGATTTACTAATGTCAACAGTATAATTGTCACGTTACCTATAATTTCTTACCTAATTATTTCGATTTGTAGTACATATGGGAAAATTTTTAAACGAAGTTGATGGCAAAATTTCAACTTTCAGCGGTATAAAATTCACCTCCGAAGTTATAGATGAAGGATTGGAAGCTGTGAATGCTCATAATAAGAAATACGCTGTGTTTCTAGGTGCAGATACAGTAATGCCTCAAGAAACCGCAGTTAGCCTGCATTTAATCGCTTTTATATTTTAGTTAATGAGCAAAGCTTACCAATTAGGATTTGATTCCTCAATAGCTACAACTTTCAACATATTTCCTCATTTAGGTGTGAACATTTTTGAGAATGTCAATCAAGGGAAAGTGCAAGAAGCAGAGTGTTTACAAAAAACGTTATCTGAAGTTGTGGCGAAAATAATCAAACACGGTATGCTCATTTTGTTTTTAGTTAAGATAAGAATTTTCATTCTCTAATTTTAAGGTTCTTGGGTACCGACGATGAAAGCAGCAATGAATTTATTTAGTCCATTTTATGTAGGTCCGGTAAAGGAACCTTTAGTACCGCTAACCGCGGCTCAACAAAATGAAATCAAAAAAGATTTAAATAAAACGTTCTCTTAGAATGTGCAAGGAATATAATAATTAAAATGTAAGGAATATACATTTTATATCACTTATTACTAATTACACATTGCTTAAATAAAAAAGAATTAAATTTCATTATACCAATGAAATTTCTTACTGCAATAAATTCTTTAAGCTTACAATAGCATATTTTAACATTAGATAAAAATATAATTGTATCGTATTACAATATTAACATTTATTTCTCCAAATACTAGTACGATTCGTTGAACTGTGGACTATATAATAAACTTTAATTGTCTTGAAAATAATTTGTTTCTAATCTACCTTTATTATTGAACCTGTAACAATCAATTATAAAATACATAAATTAAAAAACAATTGATTCTATTGCTACCTACATATGCTTATTGATTTAATTTAGATCTTCAATACATTTACAATAAATTTGTTAATATAAATTCATATATTTCTAGCTTTTTTAAATCGTTTAGTTATTAATTATGTTAGCTTTGGAGTAATAAATGTACAAAATCTAGTAAATAGTCCATTTCATAATTTGAATACGATTAAATTTTAATCTTGTTGCATAGGAGTATAAAATTTTGATGGCAGTCCTTGTATAGAATAATTAAACTTATCACAGTAGAGTTGATCTTATGTAGGTCCGGCAGAGGAACCTTTAATACCGCTAACCGTGGCTCAAAAAAATGAAATCAAAAAAGATATAAATAAAATATTCTCTTAGAATGTGTAATGAATATAATAATGCATTTTATATCACTTATTACTAAGTACATATTGCTTAAATAAAAAAGAATTAAATTTCATTATACCATTGAAATTTCTTGCTACAATAAAGAATTTCTTGCTGCAATAAATTCTTTAAGCTTACAATAGCATATTTTAACATTAGGTAAAAACATAATTGTATCGTATTACAATATTAACATTTATTTCTCCAAATACTAGTATGATTCGTTGAACTGTGGACTATATAATAAACTTTAATTGTCTTGAAAATAATTTGTTTCTAATCTACTTTTATTATTGAACCTGTAACAATCAATTATAAAACACATAAACTACATATACTTATTGATTTAATTTAGATCTTCAATACATTTAGAATAAATTATATTTCTAGCTTTTTTAAATCATTTAGTTATTAATTATGTTAGCTTTGGAGTAATAAATGTGCAAAATCTAGTAAATAGTCGATTTCGTAATTTGAATACGATTAAATTTTAATCTTGATGCATAGGAGTATAAAATTTTGATGGCAGTCCTTGTATAGAATAATTAAACTTATCACCGTAGAGTTGATCTTTGCCGTGATACCTTTGTTCGATAACACGATCGTAAAATCTAGATAATTTAACGGAATTCGACGTCCCGGCAGCTAAAAATCTAGTTTGGCGACAATCTAAAACTATTTCTTCCGCGTTAAATTGCGTGGCGAGTTTGCTTCTTCTACTCGATGGGTTGTCTTCAGCCAAATCCAATTTCGTTCCTATAATTAAAAGCGGAATATTGTTTGCCCCCAACAAATTCTCGGCGTCTAGATCGGCAAAAGCGTCCCCATTTCCGTTCTTCGAATCCCTATTCATCAATTCTTGGAGCCATTTTCGTAGGTTACCTTCCGATTTGCGATTACTTAAATCGTGGACTAATATAATTCCGTGGCAAGGATAGTAGAAGACGTCGCGCGTGTTCCGGTGGTTTCTGCTACCGCCCACGTCCCAAAATTCTATGAAATAAGACGTTTGTTCGGGTGTCCCTTCTTTGTATTCGTGTAACTTAACCTCTACCGAACAACCTATCGTCCAACCGGGTGCTCGAATTGACTCATTTTGCGATGCTAAGTGTACAAAAGATGTTTTCCCCACTCCGGAGTCTCCTAAAATTATAATTCGAACGCGATCTATAGCTGACATTTTATTGAAACTTTAAACTATAGGTTAAACTGTCAATTTGACAGTTGCAAGCGGTTGTGTTAATACTGAAGTTAGCTGCGTTCTTTTCAGCTATGTTATACATTTTTTAAATGTTTGTTGCATAGTTTTCCGAATTTGTTGAAATTTTTATTGAAATAATCGCAAGATATTCGATTCGTAATTTAGTTATTTAATTGTTGACTACTTATTCGTGAGGCGACGTTTGTGACGGTGTCACTTTCTAGGGTTATTTGATTTCCACTTGTTATTAAAATTTGGAAGCTGCCAGTGTCAAAAATAAAAAGGACTGTTGGACGTATAAGTGGCAGTGTGTTAAAAATATGGCAAAAACATACGATTATTTATTCAAGTTGTTGTTAATCGGTGATTCCGGTGTGGGGAAAACGTGTGTACTGTTCAGGTTTTCAGAAGACGCCTTTAACACAACTTTCATTTCTACAATAGGTGAGTCAGAATGTTGCTGCGATGTTTAGGCAGAAGAACCAATAAGGAGTTCAAGTATACGTTGTTTTTTCTTTATTTCTCTATCTCTCATAACGAATTTCGTCGTTTCTCAATGGCAAATGTACGGTTGGCCTTTGTTTCGTTATTTGAAAAAAAGATAACCACACCTTTTTTATATGAAATGAGATTTTACTTGATCATTAGATTACTACTTATTCTATTAGGAACATACTTATTATTATTTAGGTATCAGCATAAAATTGACTTGTTTGTTAATTATAGATGTTCCCATAACTATTGAGGCAAGATCTGAGGATATGGAGGTATCAATCGTATGCATATAAAAAATTATATTTTTACGGTTGTTTAAAGCTGTAATATCTTTATAACAAAAAATATGTTTGTAATAATGTAAAAACTACAATATAAATTAAAAAAAAAACTTTCAAATTTGGTATTTAATATTTAAAAGATTAATAAGAGATTAATCAAATAATTATATTGTTTGGTTTAATAACACGCCACATTATTTAATATTCTTTTGTTAAAATAATTAACATAAAAAAGTATTTCTCTAATGATTTAGTTTAATTTTTAATTAATATTATGTTATTGCTTTTTGCTAATTTGCTTATTGTTTTTTTTTGATTATTAGATATAACAAGTCTATTTAATTATTAATTAAAATATTACAATAGCATTTTAACCCTGCTGTGCTCCTCGGGTCAATAT
The DNA here is from genome assembly GCA_033557675.1 of Coptodactyla brooksi. Taxonomy (NCBI): domain Eukaryota; kingdom Metazoa; phylum Arthropoda; class Insecta; order Coleoptera; family Scarabaeidae; genus Coptodactyla; species Coptodactyla brooksi. The sequence goes on from JAWQRM010000195.1 coordinate 13,607, forward strand.
GACCCGAAATGGATTTTCAGGTTGACTTTGTTTGCTGGTGTGTAAAGTATAATATTGCCAAATAGTTTTCACAAGAAATTATTATTAAATTTTTTAAACGAGATTATTACGTATATAACCCTCAGGTCATTACGACCCAAAACTATTTAGATTTATTTGACTTTATGTAATTTTATTTTAAACCTTATTTATATGAATACTATAAGTGTATTGAAACTATGTAGCAACCAACAAGATTATGTGTCCATGCTGGTCGAATATGCAAGTCTGTGCATGTCTGGGCATGTCTGTGCATACATACTAATATATCATATAAATAGGGAACGTAGATAGCGCACTTCAGTTTCTTTATATACAGTATTGAATGAGCATCGTCATAAACAATGACAAGGCGATTTCTATTTGATAAAGAAATAGCAGAGATAGATGTCAATGCATCTGACGATGAACATACTTCTGAGGTTGCAAATCATACCAGCGATGATACCGACTATGAGAAATCCAAAGCTGACTCTGATTCTTCAAATAATAACATAGTGCAAAGAAATACTGTGGTTCCTGTGCAGTTAGTACAGTCAAAAGAAAATTATATCTTGGATGTTAGAAACTTTCCCCCAAAGTTGATGAAGTATCTAGTCAACTAGGTAGGTATGCCATATCCATAGTGAAGGATATCTGAGTTTCAAGTTATCGTGAATCCTATATTTGAAAATATTGTGTTGAAAATAAGCAATATTGAAGGTCGAGGAGTGTATGGATGCGATTGGGAAGATCTGGAGAATATTACAATACAAGCATATAGAGGATTATTGTTGTTGGCAGGAGTTTATAAATCACGTGACGAATCAACAAAAAGTTTGTGGAATGCAGACCTATGTTTCGTGCAACGATGTCATGAAAGTTTTTTATTGAATATCATGCGTATTACGTTTTGAGGATAAGGTCGATTGTCAACAAAGGAGTGCAAGTGACAAATTAACCCCTTTAAGAGAGTTTTGGGAGAAGTGGATAGAAAGTACGCCTAAATTGTACAATGTAGGTGATAATGTTACTATTAACAAACAGTTTGTTGGCTTCAGAGAATGCTGTCCTTTCAAACAATATATTCCCAGCAAGCCAGCAAAATATGGCATCGAAATATGGAGTCTTTGTGACAGTGGTAGTTCCTATGCCACGAAAGCTCAAGTTTATACAGGAAAATAAAAAATAAACCCAAACTTCTTGTGATTACGATAAGTAAAGAAGCACATAGGTCTACTTTTTATTTTATCATGGATACCAAATGTCATATGTGCCTAAAAATATAAAAACGTTATTTTCATGAGCACAAAGCACTGTGGTAAGGAAGTGAGCAGCAGAAAAACCAATCAATGGCCTATTATTTTGTTCTATCATTTGTGTTATGGAGAGAAATAAATCTAGAATGAAATAAGAAGATTCTGTACAAGAGAAAACTATTTCTGGAAGAATTGGGCAAACTGATGGCAACTCCCTATATGATGTAAAAAGAACATAAACCTTGTACTTAACAAGCTACTACCATAATAAAGGAAATTCAAGATCAATGTGGCGAAGTAGCAGTGCCGTCTACATATGTTGCAATCAGTAAAAATAAAAGAGCATGGTGTAATATGTATCAATTAAAATGTGACAATAAAACAAGTGTAACATGTTGTAAGTGTAATAAATATTTGTATAAGGTTCATGTGGTGTATTGTTGTCATCAGTGGAAAAATTAGGCAATAATTGGATGCACATCAGAATTTATTTGATATTCTCTCTTGTTTTTAGATTTAGTGTGTGTAATATTTTTTATTATAATACTTTTGTTAGTAATAAGATTGCTTTTCATCGTTGTTTGGTTTATGTACTGTAGTAAAATCACAGTATATTAATTTAAAGCTATTCTTGACAATCCTGTGTACAAGTGTATAGTAAAACTAAGGAGAACAGCAGGGTTAATACCTTCTGTATTTACATACATTTCTGATACATTTCGAACTTGAAATGTAACTAATAAGTTTCACTTATTTATCTGTTTTTTCTTAATTAGTAATAATTAAAAAAAATCTTTCTTGTTTTAAATGGAACTTGGTTTGAACATCCAACATTGAAGATTGGTGAGATGCATACATATATATTTACATTAAGTACAGTACGATGAAAAGAAGGGTGTCCAAGAGATCTTCCAGTTTACTTTAAAATAAAATGACTTGGTAACGCAGAGCTGTTTGTTGCAATGATTGATATTTTAAATTGAACAGTCTTAGGTTTTTAAAAGCAGATTTTTAACTGTTTTTACAATCGTATTACCTTTCCAGTAAGTATTTCTTATTTAGCGTTCTTTTCGAGATCAAAACAATAAATAACACTGTTGCCAAGTCTTTTCATTTTCAAATAAATTTCATTTTTCCATTCGAAAATTCAAACAATTAAAAAAAGGATTTTATTTAAGATAAGGAAGACGAGCTTTTTAAAAGTAAATTTTGATTGTTCTGGTTATCAAAATATAAATAATTTGATATTTAATTTGCGTTATTTCCAACTTTATTTTTTATAAAACATAAACTATGTCATAATATTGCGCATTAAACCAAATTTAATAGAAAAGGATACCATATTAATAAGAAATAATAATTATCTTGCTTCGTAGGTATTGACTTCAAAATAAGAACGATAGAATTAGACGGTAAAAAAATTAAACTACAAATATGGTAAGTCGATACAATGGCAAACTTTTAGCGATATCTTTAATTCCATCATTCTGATAAAATAGGGACACGGCAGGTCAAGAAAGATTTCGAACCATAACGACGGCTTATTACAGAGGTGCAATGGGTATCATGTTAGTGTATGATATCACGAACGAGAAGAGTTTCGAAAACATAAAGAACTGGATCAGGAATATAGAAGAAAATGCATCGGCGGACGTGGAAAAAATGCTTTTGGGCAATAAGTGCGAGTTAGAAGAGAAGAGACAAGTGTCGAGGGAACGAGGAGAGCAATTGGCGATAGAATACGGTATTAAATTCTTCGAGACCAGTGCGAAAGCCAGCATTCGAGTGGAGGAGGCCTTCTTTACGCTAGCGAAAGATATAAAAACTAAAATGGATAAAAAATTGGTACGTACGTTTGTGATTTATAAAAGTTGTCTATATTGGAAAAGAAAAGTATTTCTCTTTGTTCCTTACTGGCAATAAAAATGATGCTAGACAAATTTAATTGTCGACAAAAATTCCGCACTTTTTTTGTTAGTGTAACATTTTTTTACAAACATTTCTAATGTTAAAATTATAAGTCATAAAGTTTTTTAGAATAATTATTTGTAATATTTTAGGTGTGCAATGTTTTTTTAATTACTCGTTACAGATAGTGTTTGTGACAAGCAAATCTCAGTTAGTAAATAATTGTTGATTATAGGTATTTTTAATAACTATATTGATTTAATTAAAATATATGTGAGTTGAAAAATTATATTCAACAGCCACTTTTCTATTAGTTGGAGTTTTGCAGAAAATTTCAACTTAAAATGTTCATTGTCCAAATATGTAAAAAATAATTTCACTTAAAAAATTGTTAGTAGAGGATAAAGTGAGATATTTCACAATTGTTTTCGTTTGCCAGCGATATGTTACAGATTGTTCACATATACTTGTTGTGACATGGTATTTAGCTTCTTCACTTTTTTCTTCGATCATATTGCCTTCGAGATTAGATTTTCTCTGTACTTTCTTATACTGACCCCTAAATTTTTTGAAAATTTTGGTAAAAATGTTAATTTTGGGGTAATTATTTTTAGTATTTGGACCAGTGTTCCATAAAAAGATACTCTTTTTATTCATATTATAAAGTTATCAACATAGGAAGTATCATAACTAATCAGTACGTATTTTTTATGCCTATATTGTTTTGTAAATACCATGTCAACACAAGAGGAAAATTGATGTAACATATTATTATTATACATGGTGATTCACCCACTACACGACTCATTCTACATATGTTTAACTTGTACTTATTCTTTAAATACAGGAAATGTTTTTGAAAGATATGAAAACCACAAGCCTTTCTTTTTTAATTGTCGTAGGCTTATGTCATGTGGTGTTTAAGTTGTTTAAAGTATTGTTCTTATAATTACTATTCAAACAGAATCTTTTGTTCGATTTTTGATTTGGAATACTAGTGTGATCCTTAACATTTGTAGAGTTTAAATGTTTTGAATGTCAATACGTGATTATTTCTCAAAAATTTTAAGCTAGTTTTAAGAAATGTTTGTCAGTAGCTGCCAAAAAATATATATACGTAGTATTATTAATTAAAAAAAACTTGATAGTGTATAGCCTATATATACATACTAAACACAACTATTGCAGCGAGTGAACTTATTGAGTACTTATTGTACATCAAAAATTATTCGTGGGTGAATCACCCTCTACATAATATGTATCAATCCTTTTACTAATCTCTTTTCTTTCTTCTTTTGCAATTTCTCTGTGGCAGAAGGTAACTATAGATAAACAGTTCTAAGCATGCACTAAGATTAGCTTTCTATGATGCTTCCTTTGGTAATATAGTTACTAACAACCATATTAATGAGATTTATTTCTTTTCTTTTTTAAAAGCTTCACGTCCTTAGAAATTTTAAGAATGTGTATGAAACCGCTTTTGTAATTTTAAGTACTTGTTGCAGTTATTATATTATTATCAGTAGGATCTAAAACTATTTAACATAGTAATATTGAAATATTATTGTTTAACTAAACATTCCCGTTCAAAAATAAAGTTGCATTTTTGAATTCATTCCTTCAATGTTGAAAATTGGTTGTTTGCAAACATTAAATGATGATATATATCATATACATAAGGATATGACCAAACTTTAGCAGTGCATTGTACTTAACAATGTACAATGATTATTACCATTTTAGTACATTGAACTAAAATGGTAATGATCATCGCATTGAGGAATAACATGTCTTTCTAACATATATCAATATTCATTATCAAATCTGTTCAATAATTCATTGAATATTCTTAATTCCTTTAAAACTATCATCAATATATCTGAGAATTTATTTTGGATTAGAGTATTACATATCAGTTTTTAGTGGCTTCATAAACTTTCGTGAACCATAAATTATGTTCCGTTTTGCAATGGAACCTCTTCCGGCAATGCCTGTTAGTTCTTTTAATAATTGTCTATACATTGAATCACATGAATCAATTGTGAATATATGAAGTTTGATGAACAAATATGCGGGAGATTTTTCGGGGTCTTGTAAGTCCAACTGTCCCAATTTTTTCTTATTAGGACAATTCCCAGTTTCTTGTTAGGACATCTCAAACCTATTTAATATTTTCAACTAATTCAGTTTACGTCCTGTATATTTTGGATGAATAGTGAGATAGATTTGGAATCACTATAATCTCAAACAACAATTTATTTTGTAAATTATATAACTAATTGTAATAATTGTAAGCTTTACATCTTGAATGACTTGTCTTAAATATATTAGATACTATTTGGAATACAACCTTATTAACAAAATCCTCTTAATTAATTTCTTAATTTTGCAGGGCACATGATTAACTGCCTTATAATTAAACCTTATACTATTAATAAGTTTCAGCTGCTATATCCTTTCTTATAACCTTTTATATCTTATCTAATCACTTTTTGATATTCAGGAAAGTTTTTAATAAGCGTGCTTTCCATAGGAGCATTTTTTATGCTTGTTTTTTTGCAGCATGGACTCACAATTCCGATATTTAGGGCAAAAGAGCTAAATAATTTGTATTAATTTCTTGGTAATTGTTAAATTGATTTAACTGCTCTATTTTCTGTGAATAGGAGGCGAGCAATCCGACGAAAGGCGGCCATCAGCTGAAGGCCTCAGAACCACCAAGGAAAGTTACGAACTGGCTGTCACGTTGTACATTACTTTGACCTCTTGGCATAAACAAGTATTATAACTTCATATTGTCACGACTGGGTGCAACAAACTAACGTTTTTAGACATTTTGTCGTCGCCTTCACCACAATCACCACCAGTAACCGGAAATATCATATTACTTCAAAATTGAGAAATACAATAATAACAAATTACAAGAAAAGTGGACTCCATTTCTTGCACACAATCGCAGGAACACACCAACACAAAAAATAATGTACTAGGGTGTAGTGGTTTTATATAAGTTGTGAAATCATGTAACCCAGTTGTATGTGATGTATTTGCTTACTCTTAAATTACGTTTACTTTGTTAATCAGTATGTTTAGGTATTTTTTAAACGTGTAACCAGACGTATTCATTTTATGGAAATACATTTTCTTTTATAAAAATTTTCATTTTTATTTCATAGTTTTTCTGTTGTGTATTGCTTGCTCTTAAATGTTTTGTTCATCCCTAGCAGTCGCAAGTTTGTTGCAAGGTACCTTACATTTTGTTTAAGCTTTTGTTTGCTCTACGAAAAATATTCCTACCTCATTATTTTTCGACTGTCAATTATCAAATTGGTTCGTCAAGTTAAAAACGTAACACCTTAAGCAATACGTATCGTACCGAAATATATTTTCAAATATTCAATGTTTTTGTAACTAATTTTTCCTACATTTGATTCGCGTGATATTCGATTAAAAAATAAAAGTGCAATTTCCAGCATAGAAAAAGACAAAATTCTTAGAATCACTCGTAAACCCAACAATGGAATGAAAGAACAGACAGCCTTAGCAATATTCATTTTTAATTCACTATTATATCATTTGTTGTGTAATTTGCATTGGTTCAGAAATCGTACAGACTGTATAGACAGTAATAAACATGCTTGAGATTATTTATTTGCGATTAAGCCTGTAGTAGGTTATTTAAAATAGATTTTGTACGTTTTATATGTAAATGTCGATATGAGACGATAACGTAACCGAACGGTCACCACATGAAGGCAATGTATTTTTAACGCTCCCCCCCCCCCTGTAAACTGTATCTCCTCTTGTAGGTTTACACTTTGTCTATGAAGGAAAAATAAATATTGATCAATACAGTAATTAGTGTTTAATTTATGTTTAGTAAGGCCAAAATTAAAACTGTCGGCTGCAACGGAATTAAAAAGGAAAGATAGCAGACAGATCGCAGTATAAAAGAGTACTGAAAAGATTAAGAAGGACAAGATCCAGTAATTATTATAGACAAGTTGATAGGATGATGGGTAGGTTTAAAAAGCAAACGAAAGATAATGTTGGTAAGGTAATAATCGAGTTTTGCATTTAAAACAGCCTAATGATTTGGAACCACCATCCTTCATTATAAGGAATGTACATAAATATATTCATACATAAATGCATATAAAGAATGTACATAAATTGGACTTTTAGAAATATCCAAGTGACCGCAACTGATTAGGCAACCAAACTTGCAGTGTGGTAATGATTAAAAGAAAACACCCTAACTGCCACAATTGAGAGAGTCAGTGGTGTAACAAAATTCATTTTCTGTTAAATAACAGGAAAAGAAATATTATCAAAAGGTGTTAACATTAAATCTACTATTAATTTAAGATTCAATCGCCTTTCATGAACGCCTCTGTTTAAATTGTAAGATCTGCTTACTTTTTAGTGACACACAAAAATATTACAATACTACCAAAATACGGTAAACAAGTTTTTAGAATAGGAATCTGCATTTGATTACGTAGGATTTGGACATTTCTGAAAGCCCTTTACTAGAATATACTAATAAGGAAAGAAAAAATCAATAATCGACTATTACAAAGGTAACAAAATTAAATTCTTACATTAAGAATGTAAGAATTGACAAAGAACCATTATTTACTAGTTATAAAGTAAAAACGAAGTCACTACTACGCCAAAATATGAAAACAGATGCTCGACGCACGTTTCGCTAATCAAGTTAGCATCATCAGGAGCGATGAAGGACTGAGTGTTTCATTTATGTATGAAACAGTCTCATTGCTCCTGATGATGCTAATTTTGCCAGCGAAACGTACGTCGAGCATCTTTTTTTCATATTTTGGCGTAGTGGTAACTCCATTTTTATTTTGTTATCAAGCCAAAGGTTCCAAACCCTCAATTTTTGCTAGTTACAAACGTTAAATAAAGAAAAGATAAAAATAACAAAATCTCTGTAGAGATGCAAAATCCAGTTGAACACACAGAAATAGGGCGAAAATATCAAGAATTAATAGAGTATTTGAAAAGCTGACAGACAAAAGTTGTAAAAATTCTAAGGTAGGCTGTAAAGACCTTTTTACTTTGTCATCAAGCCAAAGGAACCAAACCCTCAACTTTTGCTAGTTACAAAGGTTAAATATAGAAAAGATAAAACTAATAAAATCTCTGTAGAGATGTAAAATCCATTTGAATACACAGAAATAGGGCGAAAGTATCAAGAATTAATAGAGTATTTGAAAAGCTGACAGACAAAAGTTGTAAAAATTGTAAGGTAGGCTGTAAAGAAGAAGATGAAGTGATGAAAACAAAGTACAATAAAAACTATTCTATAGAGCACTAAAAAACATGCAGCAATCATATCAACCGACAATGTCACCTTCAAGGACAGTTTTTGTTGAACCTGTGGACAGAATTGGAAACTTGCTGATCAAAAATCAGTTTTTAATATTCAGAAATTATTTCACCAGAGAAGGCACGTGATAATTCTTTATTATCATCAGTATGAATGCTTTAGCTTTTAATATTTTTTTTTAAAACAGCAAAGCTAATATTTTTCATCTTAGAACAGTCATGGTAAGAGTCATCAACTGTTTATATTAAGTAAGTTTCAGCAGTATCAGTATATTTCTTGTATTTACAACATTAATACAGCTCAGCGCAAGCAAGCTTGCGTTCTGAAATTTTTTACACCATCACCAAAGAACTACAAGCTTGATGTATGTTTCGCTAACCAAATTAGCATCATCAGGAGCGATAGAAGTCTTATATCGCTCTTTTGGTAGTCTTTCGTTGCTCCTAATGATGCTATCTTGGTTAGCGAAACGTATATTGAGCATGCATTTCCCAGTTTTGATGCAATGGTCACAATTATTCAATTTTGTTATGAAACCAAAGGTTCGAAACCCACAATTTTGCTTTTGTAATCAATATTTTGAAACATCGTCTGTTAGGTTGCCTAATCATTAAAATACAACGTAGAATTAGAGGTCGCTCGTTTCTATAATGTCAATTTGCTTCAAGCTATTGCAGATTTCTATTACTTGTGACATTTCTATTTCTTTGTTTACTTCACGATATTACTGGAGAAGTCAATGCCTTTCCTAAATGAGTCTTTAGTATCCAATTAAATTGTTACTGAACCGGAAGTGTGTCCAATGAACTGGGCTATGAAACACGTGTACAAATAAAAAAACAAATACTTAAAAATGTTTTATATTATTGGACTTGGTTTAGGTGATTGCAAAGACATAACTGTAAAAGGTTTAGAAATAGTTAAAAAGTGCGATAAAGTTTATTTGGAAGCGTACACGTCGATTTTAACACAGGGAAAGGAAGAATTGGTACATAAACTGGTATAAATATACTCTTATAGAGTCCAATGTACTCTGATTCATTCTAGGAAAGGTTTTATGATCGTAAAGTCATATTAGCTGATAGAGACCTTGTGGAACAGGGTGCAGACACGATTCTAAACAATTCTGATTGCGAAGATGTAGCGTTATTGGTGGTAGGTGACCCCCTCGGAGCAACCACTCATACCGATCTAATTCTAAGGGCCAAAGAGAAAGGGATTAAATGCCAAGTAATTCACAATGCATCAATCTTAACTGCAGTTGGTTGTTGCGGTTTACAATTATATAGTTATGGTGAAACGGTATCTATACCATATTGGACAGATTCTTGGAAACCTGACAGTTTTTTTGATAAAATTGTTGCGAATTACCAGCACAGATTGCATACTTTATGTTTACTAGGTTTGGTCGAATTTATTAATTATTTGAAACTCATCCAGAGGAAAATAGGGGTTTGATTTGTGTTGCAAATCTAAATTTCCTGCGTGTGAAGAAAATTCTTGATCATCTGCATATACCAATATCTGACTGCTTATTCAGAACTGTATCTCCCAGGTTGATGGATAGCCTTCTTATTATTCTTTCTACCATAAAGTTAAACAATGTCATTGAAAATTGTAACAAGATTTTCATTGTTTTTGTGAAGAGAGCTTGAACACTAATCCAAAAATCCTCAAGAGCTATTTTAGAGAATTTTATTTTCAAAGTACGATCTGTTATCAATTGGACCAAGTAGATTTCGTATCCAGTTATAATTTTTTACGAAAGCATTATTCATTGCAAAGCAGATATTATTCATAATCTTCAAGAACAAGAATAAAATAATGAAAATAAAACTAGACAGGATATGTTAGATGGCCTATGGGGTGGGCAGGACATGTTATTAGATAGTCACTATAGAGCTATATAACTTATGAAGATGACGAGTTAAATGCAACATGAAAAATAACATATTTTCCTGTGGAACTGACATTTATGAACTTGATTTTGTAAAATAACTAATTTTTAGATATTAAGGTAAAAGAGCCGACTTTGGAGAGCTTAACCAAAAAGAAAGTAGAGTACATGCCACCGAAATTTATGAGTGTAAGAGAAGCTGCTCGGCAATTGTTGGAGATAATATCACAGAAAGAAAACACTTGTAAAATTAAAAATTACAAGAATACAAACGTACCGAGGGATATTAACAGCAATCTGTTCTAGGTATTAATTCAAATAGCTTGTGTGTCGGATTATCTAGAGTCGGTGCATACGACCAGAATATAGCCGTTTGTTCATTAGAAAAAATGTCGCAATACGACTTAGGGGATCCCTTACATTCCTTAGTGATTATTGGACCAGATCTACATCCACTTGAGACAGAATATTTGGAACAATTTAAAGTGTAATCGTTATATTGTTTTGCAATATTGTATGTTTCTATGAATAAATCAGTAAATATTCCAACAAGTTTTTATTTAAAAGAACTACAAGAATACAAAGTAAGGATATAAAATAAAAAAAAATTATTGAAAATAAGTAAATTTAAGCATCCAAGTATTCTCTAATATAATAATACCAATTATCCTCTATTATACCAATACTACACTTTCAAAAAGCAGTTTCTTTCACAATTAAAATGTATATGAATATTCAAAATAAATAGTTTATTTAATTTTTATTCTTAAATGCAACGTAAAATATAAAATACGTAACCCAATTTCATTTTGTACTTTAATGTCTTAAAAATAAGGGAATTTTTAAGACATTAAAAAATACGGGATTAAGGGAACACTTTTAATTAATTCTTGGTCAGTCATTTAATCTTCTACACTATCACTGTTTAACCATTCACAAACTTCTGTTTCCGTAACATTTTCACATCCTGATATTTTGTTGACAATTTGAAGTAAACTTTTATCACGGTCGGCATCTGCATCTGTGAAATGTCTCTCCTCTTGTTGAATCAATTTTGACCAAGATTTTTCCAGAGTACTACTCTTTACTTGATTCCAGGCTGAAGCTATCCAATATACAACATTTTTCAAGTTTATCTTCTTTAGACATTCAATGAGATCGGCATCCTCATCTACTTCCCCAAAATATGCTCCAATAGTAAACGCCTGTAATTACGTTTTAAATTGTCCAGCACACCCTGATCCCTGTGCCGAATGAGAGAAGTTACAGCAGGAGGCAAAACCATTGTTTTTATTTCCTCACTTTCAAGTTGGTCCGCACTTGGGTGCTTTCAAGTTGTAGGGGAACCGCCCAGCAGTATGTTTGAAATGAACAACAGCAGCGCGTAAAATAGATTTGTTTCCGGGGAATCTCAGACGCGTTTCTTAAAATGCGTCTGGGATTCCCCAAAAAAAATCCCACTTTATTTTGGATAAACCGGATTCTATATCGAGATTGTACTGTATTTTCAACTGTTATCGCTAAGGTAACTTGATCCGATTGAGGCACTCGAATTTTTCACATTTTCTTCTATAAATCGAGAACGGATTGAGATATCGCGATGGCGTTTTCACTAAAATTTAGCTAATTTTACGATGGGTAAGGGTCTGTCATGAAAATAGACCATTCCATTTAACTTTTTTCCAAAAATCGAAAAAAAATATCGTTGCAGATAACGTCCTCTGGTGTGTTTGTTTTAAACTAAACAATTCAACCAAAAACTTTTTTCAAAAATTCATAAAAAGCTCTTTCAAACGAGACCAAAAATATTAAAATCGGTTGAATGATTCCGTTGAATGATGCAAAAATCAGATAGTAATCAGATAGAGACAGATACCAAAAAATGTCGCAAAGCAAAATGATGCGGTATTGCCCAAGATTTTTTCAAAATTATAGCTCATCGTGTAACTTTCCGAAATAGTGGACGTTTCTTCATAGCACTTACGCCCCCTAGCGGTCGAATTGCGAACATGAAAATCATTTTCAGCCACTTTGTTTATAAGGATTTTCCCCCAAACCACTAGGTCATACATATTTAGTTTTATTTTACGTTGAAATAAATATTCCAAAATAATATCATTGGTTAGCCAAATTGAATACATTTCTGAAATTGTGAACAATGCAGTTTACGCGACATGCTTCGATTTCGCTGAAAATTCTACACAGTGTCAAGGTAGTGTTAAAACGCGTGTTTATGAAAAGCATTTTGTGCGGAAACGAAAGGGACGCCTAAGAAAGCCCTTGAAACAAGGTGATGTCGCGCATGCGCACTCCGCTCGCGTTACGTAGTACAAAACGCAATACGGTTGTTTACACCATGTTTTGATTACAAGCCGCGAATTTTGTGATTGAAATAAATGGCGGATTGGAAAAATACGGCACTTGTGAAATGTAAACGATCGAATCATTTTGCATAAAGATCTTCACCTTCACGCTTCTAAAGTTCAACTCGTTCAAGAATTAAAGCCGGCCGACCATTGTTTGCGTCGAACGTTTGTGAATTGGCTGTTTGAAAAACTGAACGAAAACAACGCATCTTTCAACAAAATCATCTTTAGCGATGAGGCCCATTTTCAATTAGGCGGTTATGTAAACGAACAAAATTGTCGCATATTTCCTTGCTCATTTTTTCGAAAATGAGCAAGGAAACGCCGTCACCGTGAATTCTCTGCGCTACCAAACCATGATAACCGATTTTTTGTAGCCACAATTGGCTAATGTTAACATCAGTGACCTTTAGTTTCAGCAAAACGGCGCCACAAGCCACACAGCCGGCCAAACAATTCAGTTATTGCA
>JAWQRM010000004.1:0-51327 GCA_033557675.1 Coptodactyla brooksi
TTAATTATAGTAATGATATGTAGTTTTGTATCATGTTCCACTTTTGACTATTTTTGTATGAGATTTTACATTTTCCCTCTCACACTTTCTTTTCCAAAATCAACTTTTTTTGTCGAAGAATTAAAAGATATTAATATTTACTGTGTGAAAGCGATAAAAATTAATGCGAATCTATTAGTCTTGTTTTATTCTAGACAGCCAATCTAATAGAAAAGCTTGCAATAGTTATAATTGTAAAAGAAAACTATAAAACTAGATATTTATTGGAAATCGTGTTTTTTTTTTCTATTTTCGCTTATAATTCGAAAACTACTATAGTTAAGATAATTTCTTCTTCACGATTGAATTTTTCATTAAAAAGTAACACTTTTACAAGATGCATATAACAGAAATAGAGAAGGTTTCTATCTCAGAACGTATATTACTTTCTCACTTGCACGTTATCAGGAGTACAAGTAAATTTTAAATGACTTTTTTTGAAAATTGGAACTTTATTGTCAAAAATTGGCACCATGTACTTTATGCAAAGTATTCTCCATCGCTAGCCACTACCTTTCCCATCTTCTTTTACTCGTATTTTGAGGTTATCCACGAATGAATCCATTTTCTTTTGTATCCTCATAAGAATGGAAGTGCTGCTCCGCCAAGCCATGAATCATCGATCGAAACAAATAGTAATCGAAAGAAGCAATGTCTGGTGAATTCTGTAGCTGGAGTAGGACATCCCATTTCAGCATTTCCAAATAGGTTTTGACGGCTTTAGCAATATGTGACCGAGCATTATTGTGTTGCAAAATCTTGTAGAAATTCTTGTAGAAGTTCATAATAAATAAAAATGTGAAAAAACACTTTTTCATGTCTCTCTGTTTCAATTCGTATGGCATCCAATTTCCTTGCTTTTGAATCATTCTCTATAAGCTCTTCTTGCGTTTGACAGGAGTCTTGATCCAATAATGCCTCCAATTCTGCATCTTCAAACGTTTCTAGCCTTCCTTGGCTTTCTTTATCTCCCGTGGCAAAATCATCACTTTTAAACTATCTAAATCAGTATTCACAAGTTGAAATTGATGGAGCATAGTTTCCAGAAGCCTCACACAGCAATGGATGGACCTTCAGCTGCTTTTTTCTCCAAATGGAAGCAGAAAAGCAAAACTTCTCGCAAATTGCATTTCTTTGGCACAAAAGTTCAGCTAAAAAATTTGGCTAACATTAGTTTATTGTGTGTATTGTGTAGTTTAAAAATAGAAGGAATAAGAATGCACTATAAGCATATTTTCTTTGTTATTTAAAGAAGCAATACACGAGTTGTGGATGCTCTTTCATAAATTTCGACTTCGTTAATGCGCCCTGCTCTGGTCGTCCGACTGAGGCAGATTCAAGTGTTGTTATAATGATATTCACTTATATTGCACATATTTTCATTTAAAGCTCTTGCAAAATAACATCTTTAACTGTATTAATCATTATCTGCCCTAGAGTTGGAGTCAAAGGAAACGTAACATGCGAGATCAGCCCATCAACAATCAAAGAATCCACCAGCGGACATCTAGAAGGCACCATAGATGACACCGATTACGATTTGTACGTTAAAAAGACGGATTGTAAATTGGCCCTTGACGTGCAACCGGATATAGATGCAATAGAAGCAGGGTTACCAACTCCAGCAACTGTACAAGTTCACCACGTGTCTGAAGGGTCGACATATCTTCATCCTTTTCCTACCACCTCAGACATACCTCTTCCATTTAGTGCAGATTATAAAACCAAACGTCGGCCTGAAACTTATAAAAAACAACATGACTACGCGGAGCTGGAACACAGACAAGGATCTAATAGGAAACAAGACGATGATGCTGCTGATGATGGTGGTGAGAACAATTTTGATGGATACATAGGCGCCGTTTCATATAATAGATATGAGAAGCCCGAAAGATTAAATGGAAACAAACAGGAGTACGATTATAAGAGTTATGGAAATTCTGATGATGGTTATAATTACCAGAAGTTTCCAGATAAGATACCATTTGATTATGTGGGTTCGAATGGACCTCCTAGAGGTTACGGTTATAGTAATATTCCCGACAACAAACCAAGGCCAATATCGTTAGACAGTCATTACAATTATGGCCCAAATTCTAGACCGTACAGTGATCAAAGTGATCTACCAAAACCTATCAACAGTAACGCAAATCAGGCGTATCATTACGAAAAGCCTACCCATTCTTCTGGGCTTGGAACAGCTTTCCAAGACCCAGATAATCCGAATTATCCAACGGGTGCTTCTCAAAGACCTTCGTACCAGCAGGGATACCTTCAAAATCATTTTGACGAAACCGCACCACACGATTATGGTCCTCCGACAAAGCAAAGACCCTACTTTTCGAGTGTAAGGCCTGTGATGGAACACGCGTCGGATTACGGCACAAATACGAAGCGACCGAATTTTGGATTTCTCGGTGGCCTATACGAATTAAGCAACGGGGAGTACAGGCCATATGGAAGTGGAGCAAATTCACTTGGAAACGTTTACAGTCCAAAGTATCCCCATCAGAAACCGTCTTTGGACGAGGAGTATAGACCGCATGGGGAGTTGGTGACGTCATATGTTACAGAAATAAGAAATGGTAAGTACAATGCTGAAAACTTTTTTGTTCATGGTGTTACTTAATTAAATTTGATTGAGTGACTAAAGCATTAAATGGTGGAATGGTTCAATAGTAGACTGAATGGATAATTGAACGACGTTTCTCCAAGTTTTCTTGAGACAAAGTTTCTCTATCTCTGTCGCCGTTGCTTGTCCCCAAACTATTGCTATACATATAGGCAAAGTGGGGCAATTTTATTAGCAATATCATGTACATGATCTGACCAGTTGAGACGGTTATTTGTTTTAATGTCCAAACAGGTTGCAGAGTTATCTTCTTTAATAATTTGTCCATTGCAGACTTTTTGCCCTTGAAGTGTGCAATTTTTATTAGTGTAGTTAGTTTTGATTGTACTCAGCACCAACCCTTTGTATTCCATATAATCATGTATGGTTTGCAAATCCTTATTTATTATCTTTCGTAGTTTTGAAATTGAAGTTGTTTCATAAAGAAGCGTTGCGTCATCGACAACAAGTATGAGCTTACCTTTTAGTGGAAGTTTCCCCAAAATCATTAAGAAAAATGGTAAACAACAGCGGAGATAAGCTTGAGCTTTTGGGGACACCAATTCCAATTTGAACCGCTCCGCTTTTGGCTTCATTGGTCTTTGTATATTATTGCCTACTTTGAAGATGCAATTTTATCCACTGCTTTACATGACCTCTTAAACTTATTAGCTGCACTGCTTCAATAAATCTGGTATGATTTACTGTGTCGAATACTTTTTGTATTTCATGAATTTCATGAATTGAATTTACAGTGGCCCTTCTAATATTTGTTCCCTTTCGGAATCCACATTGGCGATGGTACAAAAAAGATTGTTCTTCAAGAAATTCGGTTATTTTTGTCTTCATTATCCTTTCTAGTGCTTTTGCAAATTCTGGTATGTTGCAGATAGGTCTGAAATTCCGTATATCTTTTTATCTCCACTCGCGTGTGTGGGAGTTATTTTCACTTTCACTTATTTTAGCTTTCCTATTTTCATTTTCACAGATGAAAAGGACATCAGCGGTTCTTATTGAAAGATTAATAACTTCAAGTTGTTCATCCTTGATATAATGTAGTATTTCTTTTACTCTTGTTGAGCATGGTGGAAATTCCATAAAGCTCCTTTTCAGTTATTTCTAGTAATGAAATTGATTTTACAATCTCATTACTATCTATTGTTGCAAAGTATGTATTGAAGTTATCAGCTACTTTCTGGTCAAGTATTATTCGATTTTTTTTCAAGAAATTCCAATTTTTACTTACAGATTGGTTGTTAATTATTTGATTAATTTTATTCCAAGTTTGCTTAACATTATTGCAGTTTTCAATGTCTTTATCCCAACAATCTTTCTTGTTTGCTCTTCTAAGGTTTGTTATTTCCTATTGATTTGTATTGTGAAATCAAGTTTTCGTTTGTGCTGTGCTTTAATAATTTATGGATTCTGTCTCTTTCCCTGATTTTGTGTCTTAACTCAGTTCTCACCCACTGTGTGTTTAGTAACTGCCTTTTCTTGGTCAGAGTCACTTTCTCAGTGAGTGTATTTATAGTTCTTTGAATTTATTCTATGAAATTGTTGTATTTTTCATTTAGATTGTTGTTGTTGCTGTCCGGTATTGATATTTAATATGATTCCAAACAAAATGTCCAATCCAATAAATTACGACTACTAATAAAAATATTTAATAGATTTTTTATTGGTAATTAAAAATGTCTAAAACTTATTAAATAAGGTTACTAAATAATTTTATTTTCGCTATATACACATGATTCCTTTTTTAAAATGTAATTAAGAAAATAATAATTCTGTCCATCTTTTTCAATAATTCTTAGCTCAATTTTCCTGAATAGCAACACCCTTATTTCATATTATTGTGGTATTCTGTCACTTCTTGTTTTTAATTTATCCTAATTACTTTCATATGTGCTGAAAAAAATAATTTTATACTTTTATGTGTGCAGTGTTTGTATGAACAACTTTTAAAACATATACCAACGGTTTTTATAATCAATTAATTTCAGTACGTTAAATAACTTTTATGTACAATCAGCGTCTGTCAAAAGAAGCAATTAATTTGCAAAAAAATCATTAAGGATTCAGGAATCCAGTGAATGGATTGCTTAATTTTTTTAATTGAGAAAATAAATCTCCTCTTTGAAGTGCTGAAAGGATAGTTTTATACTTTGTGCAGTTTTTGGATTTTTAAAAAATATATCAACGATTGTTATAATCAATTAATTTCAAGACGTTAAATAACTTTTATGTACAATCAGCGTCTGTCAAAAGAAGCAATTAATTTGCAAAAAAATCATTAAGGATTAAGGAATCCAGTGAATGGATTCTCCTCTTTGAAGTCTGCCTTTTTAGATCTAGTTCCAAAGTCTGGGGGTAATTAAAAAAATGGTTCAATGATTTCTAAAATTATTTTACTTTTTAAGTAAAATTGAAACACGCAAAATCCAAAAGTAGATATTCCTCCAAAAGTTTCTACAGGGTGCTCCCTGAGGTAAACGCCAAAATTATATCATATGTTCTAGAGGTAATTCTGATCAAAAAGTTCATATACACCATAAATCAATTCGTTTTCGTTTTCGAGACATCGATAAAAGAAGAAATGTATACCATTAGACATTTATTAAGAAACTACATAGTAACATAAAAAAACTAATATTATAATAATTGCTCCCCTGTGCTTTTCAAAGTTGCTGCTACTCTTTGGCAGTTGATTCATTTCGTATAGAATCTACTGGTTCAACTATTCTGGCTATCAAATCTTCTCGCGTATCTGGCTTACCCTTATTATGAACACGAGATTTAAGGCAACCCCAAATGAAAAAGTCCTCCTATAGGGCCTCCTTTTCGTATCCACAGTCCTGCAAACTTTCGGTGTAAAAATTCAATACCTTCTTGAACCTGACTTTTAGTTGAATATTTTCCATGTATTCTGGCAAAGTATTCTCCAAGAAGTTGGGATAATAATTTGCCGTAAGACCCAATAATGTGATTATTTAACAACCCACACCATACATAACTGCCCACAACTACACTATGCGGATTTTGATGCACCCAAGTGTGAGAATTCCTTGTATTGTTTACACCAAATTGTTGTTGGTGTAAGCCAGAATAGTTGAGGCAGTAGATTCTTTGCGAAATTAACTTAGAGCAGATATTAACTGGCAGCAAAACATGGCTCATAAAATAGCAGCGCATGGAAGCAATTATTATAATATTAGTTTTTTATGTTATTATGTAGTTTCTTAATAAATGTCTAATGATCAACATTAATCTTCCTATGGCGTAGGTACATGAACTTTTTTTATCAGAATTACTTCTAGAACACATGATATAAGTTTGTCGGTTACCTTAGGGAACATCCTGTATAAAGACAGGACTTTCTTTCTAGAAATATCCATTCAAGTTTAATGGTAAGCAAAAAATATAATAAATTTCGTCAGTACTGTTTAATATTTAATATTTATAAGACGCTAAACGTATGAGTACGAAATTACAATACAAAAGTTACGATTAGTTCTTTTCCAAAGCGAGGCCTGGCTGGCTTTCTAGTCGTTTGATCTTCGGAATGTACCACAATTGGTTCATTTTGAAGCTCTCCAAATCATTGGTTTTGTTAAAAATCAAATTGTCCTTCAAAGGCAAGGAAATCACAAATCGATTTACTTGAATCCTTCAACAAAAATGACAAATCAGTTCTAAAGACCTAACACAAACAAAAGAAGAACAATCCGTTCCAATATATTCTTAAAAAGAAAGATCATTTTTAATTGATACTGCATTTGGAAGGAATTAGATGTTCCTTAAAACTTCCTTAAAACTTCCTTAAAACTTCGTTTGAGTCACTTGATTGGTGAATTGTGTGTCCACGAATATTCTGTTGAAATGCTGATGAAGGCTTCAAAGATTCTGTTCCTAAACCAACAGAAACCATCGTCTTTCGCTGGATGTAAAACGAATGGTATGCTTTTAATCCTTTCTTTTTTATCCTTTCAAAGACAAAATACGCCCAAACCCTGTTAAGATAATCAGTGGATTACCGAAAATACCATCTACAACTATCCGAAGAATACCATCTACAACTATCGGAGGTATGACTGGTTCTCTAGTCTTTTCTGGTTTGAACTTCAGAATGGACCATAATTGTTCATTCTGAACCATTCCACAGCATTGGATTTGTTCAAATTGTGCTTTCCAAGCAAGGCAATCACGAATTAAATGTGTTGTTATAAAGCAGTATTTACAAAGCTTACAGATAAACCTAGTACGTTTGCTTGAATCCTTCAACAAAAATGACAAATCTACTTCAAAAACCTATCACAAACAAAAGAACAATCGATCCCAATATATTCCTGGAAAGAAATATCATTTTGAGTTGATACTGCATTTTCCAAGAAATTAGATGTTATATTTCAAATCAAATAACACAACTGTTTAATGATTAAAAATCAAAGACTTTTTTGTCACAATATTGTTATCTTTCGTTTTAGGTTAATATAGTCTATTCCATTATTATTAATTCCATACTATTTTAATCGAAATCTATACATTTCGACTAAAACTAGTTTAAAATTGTACAAATCGTTTGAAAATTTGAAAATGAAAGGAAATAAACACAATTTGTATACAAACTTATGTAATTTAAAAGCATTTCTGCAACAAAATAATGAAAATCTATGATTTATGAGAATTAGATTTTTAATCATGAAAATAAGCTTTATAATAAATAAAATGATATTTAATTATATAGGATATCTAAACAAAATATTTGAATGTTAAATTTACAAACTTTCATTAACAATCATAATTAAATTAAGCTCTCATTAAAAGTGTAGTGCCATTTGCAAAGTTATTTTTTTCTAATTATTCTTTAAAATCAGATATAAAATACTGGGTGTTTCGTTTCCAAGTTTCAACATTTTAGGTCATTATAGGTTGATATGATAAAGTTTGAATGGGGGTATAATTTTATAAATCAAGCAAATCATCAAAAATACTTGCCATAAAAGAATTGTTCCCCAATTTGTAAATCTTTGCAACATGAGCTGAACAGCAAATGTATATCAGAATTTTGCGCTGAATAATACTTCTAAGTAGCAGTAATAGAAGCACCTGCCCATACAGGAAACCGCACTTGTATGCGTTTACGGATGTGTCTACGTAATCATCTTGAAAAATAAGCGTATGACTCACTGTTTGTAAAGCTTGGGATGATTTGAGGTCGCATTCCTCGAGCACTAATGATACTAGACTAGCGGAAACAAAGAGTCCGCTCGTTTTATGACCAGTGGCCATAGCGGCGGAATAATTGGTCAATTTAACTCGTGTTAAACATGACCTTGAATCCCTTCTCGAGAAACATCTCTAGCAGAAAGCTTATGCACGTATCTTTTGCCCTAACTAAACGGTTACAATGCTTATTATAATAATTATTCCGCGGGTGTTTTTTTTTCATGGTTTTCCGAAGCCGTTTCGCTTTTTCGATGGGTAACCATTGTTGCTTTTCCACGCAACCTTCACTTAAACCTCAATTAAAACGATCAGCATCCGACGAATGATACACGCATCATGATGTAACCCGGCATTTATAACAGTTACTGTAGTTGCAGTTTGGGTGCTACGTAATTATGTATGTATGGATGGTACAAAAGAGACCATAACCTCGAGAATGATTAATCAAAAATCGGTTGCAGTAGAATTTGATGTAAAGAGAAATGATATTGAATAAATTTTGAAAAGGCAAGCTTTAACAAGCAAGTAATTAATATATTCTTCATAACAAGGTTACCAAGGATATACGCAGTAATTTATCTTACGAAAAAGTTACGTAATATTGGATTTTGACATGCAAACCACTTTGCTTGGTACAATGGACGATAATGGACAATGGATAATAAGCACGCATTCAACGTACGCACTATTTGTAATAAAATCAATGATCCGATCAAACGCTGACCCTATTTCAACGTATTGAAGAGCTTATTCCCACAGTTTAAAAGCCCCAAAAAGCGGGCTCATTTCGAAATCATCACGAAACAGACCAGTTGGTTTGGAGACATAATAATCTACGAAAACAATTCGCCCTCCCACTGAAGTTACTTTAGACAAACGGGGAAGGGGAACAATGATTTAAAACATTAAATCATTGTTATCCTTGACAAGAAATGCATATATTCGCATCCGATGCTCGGTTTCTATGTTAGTAGTACCTCGGACTCGGTCAGAGCCGTGTGGAAATTCGTTATTGTGGTTTTTATTGCCATAGAAAAGATCTGATAAGGAGGTGTCGGTTACGCGACAAGGACAAGTTGAGGTTGGGAAACGCGGAGGGCTTTCACAACATCACGCTTTTTGTATGTTAATTAACAATTACCACTTATCCATCACGGTCAAAGTGGACTGTGGATTCGATCTCGGTACGAAACATCCGCAGGTTCTATCTTTTGCACGCGTGCTTCAATCTTCAATGCACGAGACATTGAAGGAGATCGATTGTTTCGCAGCCTGGCGATGAATAATACGTGTTGATGATAGAGACAGGTCCCAGTTGTGACATGACGATGAGAGGTGTTTGTTCGGTTTGTGTGCTTTTGGTGTTGTTAGTGTTGCCACTGCCATTGTGTTCCAGTACCAAAGTTATTATCGTCGAAGACGCCAAAGGTATGAATGCGAAGTTACAATACAAAAATTACTATTAGTTCTTTTCCAAAGCAAGGCTAGCTTTCTAGCCTTTCCTCTTCTAAGGACCTATCACAAACAAACGAAAAACAATCCGTTCCAATATATTCTTGAAAAGAAATATCATTTTTAATTGGTACTACATTTTGCAAGAAATTAGATGTTATATTTTAAAGTTAAAGATAAATGCTAGTAGAGGTAACTTCCTTGAAACTTCGTTTGGGATGAAATGTGTATAAGTCCATGTCGAAAGTAGTTTTTATGGCATGTTGTAAATAACATACCATAAACACTTCGCAGCTGTTCTCTACCTGATGTTGATTGGTGCATTGTGTCCAAAAATATTTTGTTGAACTGCTGATGAAGGGTTCCAAGATTCTGTTCCTCAACCAACAGAAACCATCGTCTTTCGCTGGATGTAAAACGAATGGTAAGAAATTCTTTTAATCAAAAGCAAAGCTCAAACCCTGTTAAGAAAATTAGTGGATTACAATAAAAAAATATGATTAGTTTCTTTCCAAAGCGAGGCCTGGCTGGCTTTCTAGTCCTTTGATCTTCGGAATGTACCACAGTGGGTTCATTCTGAAGCATTCCAAACATTTGGTTTTGTTAAAAATCAAATTGTCCTTCAAAGGCAAGGAAATCACAAATCGATTTACTTGAATCCTTCAACAGAAATGACAAATCAGTTATAAGGGCCTATCACAAACAAAAGAAGAACAATCCGTTCCAATATATTCTTGAAAAGAAATATCATTCTTAATTGGTACTGCATTTTGCAAAGAATTAGATGTTATGTTTTAAAGTTAAGGATAAATGCTAGTAGAGGAAACTTCCTTAAAACTTCGTTTGGGTCACTTCGCGGCTGTTCTCTACCTGGTGTTGATTGGTGAATTGTGTGTCCAAGAATATTCTGTTGAAATGCTGATGAAGGCTTCAAAGATTCTGTTCCTAAGCCAACAGAAACCATCGTCTTTCGCTGGATGTAAAACGAATGATAAGATATGCTTTTAGTTCTTCCAAAGACAAAATTCGCCCAAACCCTGTTAAGATAATCTGTGGATTAACGAGAATACCATCTACAATTATCCGAAGAATACCATCTACAACTATCCGAGGTATGACTGGTTTTTCAGTTTTTTCTGGTTTGAACTTCAGAATGGACCACAATTGATCATTCTGAACCATTCCAAACCATTGGCTTTGTTCAAACTGTATTTCCCAAGCAAGGAAATTACAAATTGAATGTAAAAATTGTTACTTATTATTGTAATTATTGTTACTCTTCAACAGAAATGACAAATCTGCTCTGAAAACCTATCAGAAACAAAAGAAGAACAATCGATTCCAATATATTCCTGACTAGAAATATCATTTAGAGTTGATATTGCATTTTCCAAGGAATTTGATGTTATATTTTAAAGTTAGAGATAAATGCTAGTAGACGAAACTTCACTGACGCTTAGAATTCTTTTTTAAAGATGACTGAATCATTATGGAGGAATGTAATTTTCTAATAATACATCTGTATTAGAAGATAATGACATTTTTATAGTAGTTTGGAATGAAAATATGTATAATGTTTCATATCGATTATAATTGTAAAATTATGTTGCTGTTCTCTCTCTGATGTTGATTGGTGAATTGTGTGCAGTCGCTGCCTGCTTTCTGAGTTATAACACATAGGTAAGTATGTAGGTCTACCAGAACTTTTCACAATAATAATTTTGGTGTATACACACCAGCTGTATTCTGCGCATGATTTATCTTTGTTACATAATAATAAATCAGTCTTGGAAAATCAGCGTTGGGAACAAAGAGGATTCTGTTGAACTTAATAAAGGCACCAAAGATCCTGTGCTTAAACAAAACAGAAACCATTTTCTTTTGCTATATGCAAAACAAATGGTAAGAAATCTTTTTAATTCTTTCAAAGAAAAGATTTGCTCAAACCCTGTTAAGGTAATCAATGGATTAACGAATATACCATCTACAACTATCCGAAGAATTTTGACTGTGGATACTTTAGAAAGAAATAATTGAAGGGTTGGAAAGCTTTCAAGAATTTCTGGGCTTGGAATTAAAATGAAACGATTCGCATACCAAATATTAAACCTAGTTGTTATAACAACTAGGTTATTATTAAAACAAGCAGCCATAAAAATAAACAAATGCAGAAAAAGCATAGATAAAAGCAGAAAGTAATCAACTACATCACAAAAAACTAAAACTTAACAAAACGCTCATGGAACTGCACATCAACGTCAGCAACATAAAAATCGTGGAAACATGACAAGAAAAAGAATAATGCAAAACAATGAACAAGAAATTCAATAAACTCGTAACTAGACAAAAACACAAACCAAAAACAACACAACCATTGAAAGTTACACACGTCTTTCATAAAAACATTGAAAACTTAACCAACTTACCATTCGCACATTCAGAAATGAAGCTACTGAAGAAAAGATTAAAGCATTACATAACCAGTTACGATAAGAAAATTATTGAAAATTTAATTGTGGAAGCTGAAATAGTAGTGCAAAAGCTACCAACGGAAGTACAAGAAAGAACAAGACACACGACTGTCCAAGAAATAGAAAACGTAGTTAGAGAGTTTAATGTTGAGGTATAAAGGTAATAATAATAATAATAATATTCGTTGGCTTCAAAGTATTCTTTATTTTGCTTCACCGGTTTCGATCTTTTCCAAAAACTTGTAATTATGTGTATGGATATTGTAATAAAATGAAAAAGAACCCAAAAACCAAGAGTACATTAAAAACTGCTTATGGGGTATTAAGCTTAATTTGTACATAGTGTCCAATGAAAACAAATATTAACTGAAATATATTGTGGTGTCTAGATAGAAGCTGCTTTATAGGTGTGACAGTAAATATTAACAGATTTAGCAACAAAAACTTTAGAGTTAATGTGAATGTAATTGCAATTTTTTACATTAACTCTATAAAGTTTCTGTTACTAAATCTGTTAATATTTGCTGCCACACCTATAAAAGAGTTAATATCTACACACCATAATATAATTATATTTCAGTTAATATTTCTTATCATTGGATACTATAAATTCAGGTTAACATCCCATAAGCAGTTTTTGATTCACTCTTGGTTTTTAGGTTCTTTTTCATTTCACTGCAATTTTCATACACATAACTACAAGTTTTTCTATATTAAACATTATGAGGAAACTTCTAAAGATGTTCTGACAAGATCGAAACCGGTCAAGCAAAATAAAGAATACTTCGAAGCCAACGAATATTATTATTATTATTGCTTTTATACCTCAATGTTAATCTCAAATTTTGGTAATCAGCGGTGCAAACATGGATATAATTAAAGAGAATTAAAATAAACAAAACAAAGTTAAAAGTACAATCCACGAAGAACAAAAAACAATAAACAATATAGTAAAGAACAAGTTGAAAAACATAAACATTAGCAAAACAAAAATAATATCAACTTATCCAGAAACTATCAATATAAAGGGTCTTGAAAATAGCTATAAGATGAAACATATTAACTAGGAATAGAAAACAGAAAATAAAAGAAAATACTCCGTCCGAAAATATGGGATACATTTCATTTCTTTTCCGTTTATGAGACATTAGTATAGAATTATAATTAAATATATTTATTTGGCAATCCTTATGCCAGGTAAACAACTAATACATAGTTGACTGATGTTCGATTTTGTTTGTGTTAAAACTTAGTTAAAACTCCACTTCATGAAAAATAATTTTGCATATGCCCTGTTAACACAATGGCAGATATTGTTATAAATAATGAAGTAAGCTTATTAAAAAGGAATTCCAAGGAAGTTCAAGCAATTAACTAATGAGGAACGTCATGGTATATTACAAAAATTGTTGCTGTTGAAAAAAGGCCAGAAGCTGAAGCATAAACTCAACTGGACGTAAAAAACACTTACAATCTTCGGCACAAGGGAGGCTTACCATCTAGTGCAGTGTGTTTCCAAGAAGCGATAGACAAAGCTAGATCCTTTATCAATTAAATTTTATTCCTAATTATATTTAATAGTAGTACTTAATTAAAAAAAATTAACATATTTTCGGACGGAAGGAGTATTTACATTCTGACTTATTGCTAGCTATTTTGGAGCTAGAATCGGTCCTGTTGCAGGTATCCCAAAAGTATCATAAAGCCATAAACCATTACTGATGATTAGTACTCATGTTATGATCGAGTCATAAAAACCACTTTCGACTTGGACGTCTGTACAACAAGTCACTCACCTTCCTGGATTAAAATAGAAACTAGTAATCTTCTTTTAACTACAGTCGAAATAAAGAAAATTTGAATCAGGTTTTGCTATAAATTGGGTTGGGTTGGGTTGGGTTGGCGCACCCATTTGAAACTTTAAAATATATTATGTTAAAGTTTGAAATGGGTGCGTGTATTCAAATTGATCTATATGTAGATTTATTAATTCTACTATGTATTTTTGAAATTTTTAAACCACATTTCTACAAGATATTTTGCATTTTTAAGTGATATTCACTTTAAAACACTTCACTTTATTACTTTACTAGTTCATTTATATGATATCAGTGCACGCATGAAAAGATAATAATATAACCCTACAAGTTCCTTGTACTTGTGCAGGAAAATTCTTGTCAGAATCTGGTTATATCCTCTTGATTCTAGAGTCGTGTACATCATTCAACACCCATTTTCATTGTTTCTTTTTGATTTCAAATCATTACCTAATAATATGATGAAAAACGTTCTTAAAGTAAATGTGAAAGAAGGTCCATTGATCTTTGAGAAATAGACTACTTTATAGATTGAAACATTATATCTTCGTTGATCTGCATATCGAAGATTTGACAACAAACCTGAAGAAAATTGGAGAGAGAATTTGCAGAAAGTTTTTGTTGCTTATTTGCTATTTATTATCTTGTTGTACAGTCGTTCTAGATTACATTTTCGGCCTTAAAATTAATTCTAATGGTAAATTTCTTAAGAACGTTGTGTAATAGTTTACGCTCGTTAGGCGAAGAATCCTTCCTAGATCGTAATTTAATTTAACCTAACGCCGTAATTTCATAACGAACGCCAAGACAATAGCTCCACCAAGTTTACGGCCTTTGCGCGAATCGCAACGTAGATTTGCTCTCGCGATAACGCAAACTGTTAAGCCATAACCTTGCAGCAAGGACGCATAAGCGATATTCTAAGAAATCGTCTCTTTGCATCGTTACAGTCTGCTTCAGGAGAATTCTGGCCGGGAAGAGAGTGTCAAGGGCGTTTGTGCGAAAACTAGTTTCCTGCGAAAGAGTGGAGGATTGCCAGCAGGAATGCGCTGAAGAGAAGAAATTCGTTTGCGAAGGATTTAACTACAGGTATTACAGCTAGCTACCAAATCGTGTTTTCGATATTCTTCTATTCAAATTTCCTTATGGCACACCCTGTATAATAAAGACTCATCCTTTTTCTTACAGATTGGATCCTTCAGGGCGCGGTAGAGGAGACTGCGAGCTGATAGACTTGCCATTCGTCCTATTAGATCCTCACAAAGACATCATAACCAACCCGAATTTCGATTACTACGAAAAGGACAGAAACAGTTACCAAAGATGCAAAGACCACGACACGCCGTACAGACCACCTCAGGGCTACCAACTACCGTCGAACGGTTGGCAATACTACCAAAGCTCTTACGGCTACGGCGGCGATTATAGAGACACTCAAAGATACGATATTTATCCCCGAAGAGACGCGCCAAGACCAGGATTTGTGTTCAGGTTGCCACCAGCTGATGACGTCAGGCCATACAATAGACGCAGCGGTGAGTACAGATACTGCCCTCCGTTCCTCAAGAAAAAGTAGACTTTGTAGTTTATGTACTAGTTGCTAATGTTCGTTTGTACTTTTTGCACAATAAAGGTGGATTTTAGTACACTGGTGGTTTTATTGCTTGTATAACATGTGTGTTCCATACACTCACACAACTTCCTCTTTCATGTCATCATTGAAGCTTTCCTCACAAGGAACTTAGAGCAAATTGTGTGCACAAACATTAGCATGCTTTTCATCTGCACTTATATTCATCATCCTGGTTTAATGTGAGCATTACCAAATTTTTAGAATATTATAACACAGACAATCTCCTTCATCATGAGACTATAGATTTCTTTTTAGGAGTTCTTAAAATGCATTTTGTATCAGGTTGATGAGATATTTAATCAACTACACATATTTTATTTTGTTCAATAAACTGATCAGTATAATTGTTTAAAGTTCTCCCATGCATCACAGGGCTACATGGTGGATCTGACATCACTTCCCAACAAAGCTTCAATAATTTTTAACGAATCACAAAAGATGTTCTCATGGTGAAACACGATTCCTCTAGGATTTGCCAATCCTGGACGTTTTTCTTTGACTGCATCACTTAGTTTTTCTCAGTGTTTACAGCACACATCTGAATTAATTGTTTGATTCCTTGGAAACAGCTCAAAAAACAATACCAAATTGACAGCATAATGTTGTTTTGATGCAACTTAACTTTTAAGATGGGTTGGGTCGGTTCATCAGACTTACTTCAAGATTTTTTCGATTGTCATCATGCTGAAACATGATTCCTTTAAGAATTGCCAATTCTGAAGGTTTTTATTTGATTGCTTCATTTAATTTCACTAGTTGTTTCATATGTGATTGCTTCCTTTGATGCAATTCAGCTTTTGGTACAGATTGTAGTTCATCACGTTTGCACCACAATCTTTTTGCATTGATGTTATTTTAAACCATCCACTTTTCATCACCAGTTATCATTCGTTACAAAAATGGATCATTTTCAATTACGCTTGAAATGCAAATCACAGATGTTGATGAAGTGTGTTAAAAGAATTTCACTTCATACGGAACCCACATATCAAGCTTTTTAACTAGTCCAAGCTTCTGCAAATTCCTATTGATAATGGAAGAATGAACTTGGAGCTTTTCACCAATCACACATATTGAAACATTTCGATCTGATTCGATTATGGCTTTTATTTCGTCCTCACTAACTTCAGTTGGTCCACCGAAATGCTGATCAACTTTGAGTGAAAAATCTCCAAAGTTATGAAATTTGGTAAACCAATTCTGAGAAGTGTGTTCTGTTAACACATCAACACCATAAACTTTATATGTTTATTTATGAGCATATTTGTTTTTGCACTTCATGTTAAACTCAACACCATACTAAGAGCTGTAAATAAAATTACACTCAACTTACTTCAAAAACAAGATAAAAGAGACTGCTAAAAATACTAAAGGAATAAATGATTTCATTGACAGCAGTAATTGAAAAGAATTACGAAAGTCAAAAGCAATCTTAGCATCAAAAGCCAAACCCTTATTGCAGTTACACATTAATTTAACTATCAAGTATATTTTATTTTTACTTTTTAAGAAATCATTCTTTGAATTCATTTTCAAATTGACCAACAAATGGGACAATATGGATTCAAATAGAACAAACTGTTTTGTCACTTTTCAAGTTAAGCATACTTTTAATAATTCACGTCAAACAATTTTTGTCGAATATCAAAAAAAACAGCAGGTTTTTATGAAATATCCAAAAACCCTACAGGAAATTGAATGCTACTCTGGTGCGACCGCATCTATGGACTTCAATTTTATTTCACGTTGTAATGTCATTCCTAGAACACTTTTTATGAAAAAATTATAATAGTAAATAAATAAATAAGTAGACAAGAAATTTATACATGAAAAAACTTTCTGAAAATATCCTTAATTGCAAATTTTAATGCATTAAGCAATATAAATGTTTTGAATACAAATTTTCATTTGAGTAAGTTTACACCAGGTGTAGGTTTGGTGCACTTTATTTATTATTCCATCTATGCATTGTTATCCAATCTCCGTATTGTTAACGAATGTTGCAATCCCAAGAACCGATTAATGCATCAGATATGTCAAAAAATACTACACGTGCAATAATTGTAGCAAAATAAATGAAAAATGACACTAAACTTGTACACTGTTATAAAAATCGATATATAAAGAACTTTAGCACACAGCAACAACCCATACAGACAAAGAACAATGAATTGCAACCAACAAGCTATTTTTGAAACTTTAAACTTTGGCTGTACTATCTTATTGCTGTTCAGTTTCAATGCAACGTCACCACTAAATTGCATTTTATATTGTTATAAACTAATTATAATTAATCGAACGTTGGCAGATTGTATACCACATAGACAATAGTTTTAGTTTTAGCTAGATGTGACTGAAATTTATATTGCATATGTTATGTTAGTACATCTTATACGAATTTTATCACAGTTAAAGTTTACTTAGTTTAACACAGTTTAATACAACAAATTAATTCACCTAAAATATTCAAACTTTCATTTCGTATGGCTCTTTTTAAAAGCATATGAAATAAAAAATTAAAAGCATATGAAATAAAAAATTGCCAACCATTTTAAATAGAACAAAAACAGATAGATAGGGGAATTGGTTATATACAACACATAAACAGTTCAAAATTATCCACGACTACACTATTATCTTAATAAAATAAATGCCAATTTCTGACGATGCTTCTGGGGTGAATAAATTCAATAATTAATTCCTAAACAATTAGACAATGAGTTTCCATAAAGATTACATATGATATAGCAAGCAATATTGTTTATAAGCAGTGTTATTTTTGGATCTGAACTTTAATTCTTTCCGGAGTTATGGAACATAGTGAAAGGCAAA
Source organism: Coptodactyla brooksi (assembly GCA_033557675.1). Classification (NCBI taxonomy): domain Eukaryota; kingdom Metazoa; phylum Arthropoda; class Insecta; order Coleoptera; family Scarabaeidae; genus Coptodactyla; species Coptodactyla brooksi. The sequence goes on from JAWQRM010000004.1 coordinate 18,082, forward strand.
ATTTCCTAATTGTTTGTTATCTGCTAGGAATGGTATTGGGTAATTCGAGATAAGATGTTTAAATGACAAATGAATCCTTTCTAATAATTAAGAATATGAAATTTTGGTGAATTTTAATATTGGGGTGGATTCCCATCATGTACATCCAAGAATATATAATGATGATAGAGTTATCATCTGTTTTTTATGTGTCTAATTGCATGGTTCAAACTTTTTTACTGATTGCATCATTATAATGATTTAACATCAACATCATCATGTCTTTGCTTCTACTTTCATTCACTTTAACAATGATATTGATGCTTCATCACAAACTCTGAGCAGAGAAGACGTTAATTCATATTTTAGATTTCGGATATGGCTATCATACTTACTCATACCCGCCAATTACAAAAGATTACGACCACAAATCGTACCTTCCACCACCAAATACGTTAGACTATAACAATTACGATTCCAACGCCTATGGTAAGGGTAAACCCCACCATGCGGTGACTCATTACGGTGGTAAGCAACCAATAAACACCAATTACTTACCTTTGCCTTTCGACGAACATCATCAAAAACATTGGAGCCAACATGATGAAGTGTATAGATATGGTACATCGAAGCCTGATCGATATTTACCACCGCTATCATCATCAGTGCATCATCATCATCACCAAGAAATAAAACCTAGTATTGGAAGTTATGACCAGAATCCACCTTATATAAATGGTAAGATTCGTAATATTGCAGATATTTTCTGAAGGATTGTTTATGGTAATCTTCTTTTCGCAGAATGCTCCTTAAGATCTGCAACTGGATACAGACTATACAAAAAAGTCGTTAAGAAAATATTAACAGTGGCCACAATATATGAATGTGAAATGGCTTGTTTCAAAGAAATCGATTTCGTATGCACTTCGTACGCTTTCAGATATATCGTGGGCTCGGGAATACCCCCGAACAATTGCTATTTAAGCGACAGGAATTACAAGGAATTGGATTACTACACCGATCTGGAACAAGACAGGCATTTCGACATTTACACCATGAACAACAAAGAGAGGTGCGTTGGGATTGTGCCACAACATAAGGAGTCAAGTGGTAAGTCCGCACTGTATTTTATTTCAAGCAGTCACCACATCATCTCCAAAATTAATTAATTGATTAATTAATAAAGTGATTTTAAGATACTTATCAAATGATAATTTTAGAATGTTTCCTTCACGTTCGAAGTGGACAAAGATTGGACGACAGGTGTGTAAGAGAATCGCTGTTCGTGACATCCTTTTTGGATTGTCAGTTGGAATGCTTGAAGTCGGAAAGATTTTTGTGTAGGTCGTTCAGTTTCAGGTGGGTATAAATCATTCAATAAACCAATCAAGTTAATTACCGGTGATTTAAGGTACGGCTCGTCCATTATTGGTGGTATTGCGGAAAACTGCCAACTGTCCGATGTTCCTTTTGGAGAGTTAGACCCTTACAAAGATTTAGTCCCAGATCCCGGATTCGTCCTGTATGAACGAGCTAGCTACGGCTATGGTTGTGAAGTAGATCACCTAAATGGTCAATACTTACCTAAAAGACCCAGCTTAGAAGCAGATTCGAACAAAGGTACCGTATTCTTTTATCTGTCCTTTTGATTACTAAGAACTTTGAGTTAGTTTGTTACCTCGGATATGGCTCAGCCGCAAAATTACTCCCATCAGCCGTAAGGAAGGTTCTTAGAGTGCCCACGGAAGAGAACTGTCGAGCAGAATGCACAAGAGCCCGAGTGCAAACTCCATTTTGTTGCATGTCTTTTAGTTATAGGTGAAAAAAATATTTATTTAATGGGAATTTAATCATTCTGATAAAAAAATAATATTTACTATAGATCGACCCCCATTAAAGAAGACCCAAATTGCTTCCTTTCCGATATATTCCAAAGGGATCTTTTGGAAACAGTGGATTTTGTGAAAGATCCACACTTTTGGTTATTTTCTTGGGATAACTCTAATCCTCGGTGTCGATTTCCAGATTATTCCGAACAGGGGTTTCCATTTAAAGATAGACATGGTATGAAATGTGAGAATCTAGATTAAAAATACATTGTTGGTCGATTTCTAGATATATCATTAGGCGGAGCCATCACATGGAGAATATACAGCGTTGGAGGTTGGCCGTGTAAGAGGGGAACACTCTGCAGACAAAGCGGACTGGGCTTTTGGTTTTGCGAACTCGAAGGAGGTAGCCCGAGTTCCTGGGATTACTGTTGCAGACCTGGCCATCAATGCGGATTTTCAGAAGGATACCCATACCAATGGTACGGTTTCATGGCAATTCACTTACGTGAGTTAAATATAAATTCATCCGCAGGTGTTACGTCGGTCCATCTTTTACCCAATGGAGGAAATGCAGCAACAAATATTACCCGTACTTACCAACTCTTCACTTCCCTGTCAAAACTCCACCAAAATCTACTACTTACCTACCTCCATCGACCTCCACTGATTCTCACGTGCCAAAGCCGATCATATTTCTGGAGGAACCGAAGAAAACTTACCTCCCACCGTCACGCAGGCAACCACGTCCTTGGCAGACTTCTGGAAAGCCTTTACTATCAGATCTAAGGCCTCCTTACAGAGAAGGATTCAGGCCAGACAGGCCAAATGCGCCACCACCCGAACTATTGCCAAAGCCGAGCTTGAACGAATACGAGGATCAATTTGACGATTTGTTTTTGGATCCGCCCAAACCGGGCGGTTTTGGACAAGCAAGGCATTGGCCAGTATCCTATTTACACAAGGAAGGACCTCCCAACGCTTCCCTACCGATGGATCATAGGTTCAATAAGATGAAGGAAGAGGAGCGAGTCGAGCTAGAACCAAAGTATGAGGCAATTAAAAACTTAATAGACGTGATCAAATCCAACGATTTGGATAACATAAAGTACCAGATAACGAACGATTCGAACAAACCCGACGACGTGCTGCACGTGCAGATCCCACTGCCTTCGAATTTTACCAAAGCTTTGGAATTGGAGCAGGTCGATGATAAACTAGATAAAGGTTTGCTTCCCCCTAACGGGAACACCACCGATACTGCCAGCAGTAATGGAAGTGATGTAAAACCAACCGGGAGTTTACCAGTGTATAGGAGAAGTTACATAATAAGAACTAATATAAGTGACGCTAGGAGATGGAAATTTCCAGAAGACGGAACCGAATTTCGTTCAATAAAATAAGTAGGTCTGAAGGAAAAGTGTGAAAGCTTCACCAGTATTAACAAGTTATTATTGTTCTGTTTAAATACCTCTGCAAAAAGAAATTATGATTATATGAATACTATATTAAGTTTATGATTATGTTGATTAGCAATGTTGAATAAAGATTTTGAAACAAATGCAACCGTATTTTTATTCAATACAGCCCACATTAAATTAAACAAAACAATTATTATCAAAAAAATTTACCACAAATGGTGTAAGGTATAAGGTGTCTTACTTCTATAATGATATACATTGTAGAAATTGCAATTGTAGACGAATCTTGCCCATTCCTTCTTCTTGCTTGCTGGTATTTTTGCTTCTTTTTAAGTTTTTCCTCTTCTCTATAAAATCTCTCCCAAAACTCCGACCTATGTCTGTCTTGGTCTTCCTCTCTTCTTTCGTGTCATAGTTTTTGTCTCCCATACTTTCTTCACTGGTCTTGAGTTTTCTATTCTTTGTAAATGCCCCCACCAACTTAACTGCTTCCTCTCTATAAACTTTAAAGTTGACTGGATTTCCAAACCTTCTCATATCGTAGTGTTTTTAATTCTATCTCTCTTTGTAACTCCTCTAACTCTTCGGAGGTATTTCATTTCTATTGATTAATTTAGATATTAATTTTTGTTTTTGTCAATATTTCTCTTTTGTTTATGATTGCTGTATTCATTGAGTAGTACAGTTTCATCGTTTTCTCTATTCTCTCCCTGACTTCCAATTCATTTCTTCCATTATTTTTAATCTGAGCCCCCAAGTATTTAAGATATACTTGTTCTAGTTCTAATCCCTTAAGGTATATTTTTATTACTTCTTGTTCTTCTCCCAATACCATTACTTAAGTTTTGTCTTTGTTTATTTTCATTCCGTGTTTTCCACTTTCGGTGTTCCATATCTCCAAGTTCTTTTGTAAGTCCTTCTCCTTTTCTGTCGTAATCACTGTCATCTGCAAGCGCTGCTTCTGATATTTCTGTTCTTTGTAAATTTCTGTACCCTACATGCAATTTCTTCCCTTTCGAAGAACATTTCTTGATTATTTTATCTATGTGGATTGTAAATAGTGTAGGGCTAAGACGTCCCCTTTTTCATAACACTTCTGCTGTTGTAAAATCTTCTAATGTTCTGGTGTTTGAGATAACTGTTGTTTTAGTGTATGTTCTGTATTATTTTAACTACCATTCTATCAAATCCTCTGTTTTTCCGAATTTCCCACAATTTTTCCCATTGCACTTTGTCAAACGCTTTTTCTAGATCGACAAATGGCGTATATACTTTTCTTCTTTGTTGTTCTAATTTCTTTATTATCTGTTTTATTGTAAATGTGATCTTGCGAATTTCTTTCCTTTCTAAATCCACTTTTTCTAATTCTTCCATCTATAATTTTTCAAGTATTTTCATAACTATGTTCAGCCAATTTTTGCAGTCTGTCCACCATTCCTTAGGAATCCGTTCTTCATTCCACTCTCTATTGCATATATGTAATAATAATTCCATACCTTTCTTTATGTATACGATCACATTAACAATAAAACAGATAATAGAGAAATTGGGACAACAAAGAAGAAAAGCGTATTTATTAATCTGAAAAAAAATGTATTAATATTATTTTATGTTTCTAATCATTTCTGTTGCTATCTGATCATGACCTGGTGCTTTTCCAATTTTCAGCTGGTTTTCATCCGTATTCTCTTTAAGTTGTTTTTCTTGTGTCTTTTGTGCTTTATTTTCCTTACCTTCCTCTCTTGTCGTCCATCAAGATCAACCCATTTAATGTACATACTATTCATACCTATAAAGTAAAAAATAAAAATCCAGAACTGAATACACAGAGTAAACAAGAATACAATTTTTTTTTATCTGATTTGATGAATATATTTCGGGATATATAACGAAACAAAAAAAAAAACGCAATCCATTTTCATGAATTTTATTATACACTAATCTACATAGCAAATATTTAAGACAATTCAACGTCGATCGGATGTTAGTGATTTAAGCGAACATGGCACATCGTTGGCAGCGAGAACGAACATTAATGTACCTAAGTCTACAGCATAATGATACAACGTACTTACGTAGAAAGGCACAGCAAGATTAATGAAGGCGTGCATTGTCGCTTTAATATAAAAATACCTCTAACAAAAGCGATAACAATGTATCTTATATATTTTAAGCTTCTTGGATATACAGTTTAACACTTATTATTAGTCCGAAATGATCCTAAAAATTAGTCCCCAGTTTACCACATAATACTTAATAAAACAAACAACGTTTTTATTAGTGCTTAATGTAGGATTAATTAAACTTTATTTATTAGTAATATCAGCACCATAAATGGATAAAATGTTCTTGATGTTCAAGTCATATTCATTTATACTTAAACATTGCACTTTATCACTTTCGGAAAATAGTTCCTTCTCTTTCTTCAGCTTAAATTTAACCACTTATTATAATCATCAATATTATTACTTTAAATTGAATGTTTTTTATTGTCTTTGGAAACTTTTCCTTTCAACACCTTTCTTTCGGATCTCATTTGGCCGAAGGTTTCAACAACAGCACGTAACTTTCGTTTTCCTGCATGATGTCCAGGCTGAATGTCGACTCCTCCTTGATGCGACTGATGACGTCGTTACTCAAGAGGACGTGGATCGACTGCGGCCCCTGAACGTAAACGTTTCGTACCCTGTCGGAAGTGATACCCAAGAGCGACGACAGCTTCTGGACCAGCTCATTGCTGTTGTAGCTCGACAGGAAAACGGCATTGAACACCTTGCTGTGGTCGCGTGACACGTAGATAGTCAATTTTGGCGCTATAGCCCTGAAAGCGATCCAAAAATATTAACAAACGTCTTTGATTGACCTATAGCTAAATAAATGACCATCACAACATCTTTTCAAATATTTTAGTTCAGCATTTTATCTACATTTTAAAAATATAATTAATCTAACAGTTTAAGAGCTAGAACAGATGGACTCCCTTATAAATTTAACTCAATTAGTCTAAACCACGACAGTTTAATTTACTAAAATCAGATTGATACAAAAGAGAACGTATTTTATGGACAATAACAGCACGTCATTTAACAACAAAGTCTTTCAAATGAATATTTATGCCTGCCACGAGCCATTTATTTGCAAGGCCGTTTTAAAAATTGCAGAAAAATAAAAGATAACATTCCACTCACTTCACGTGAAGCACGTTGTACAACCGTATACCATCGGCTTGTCCGCAAATCTGAATCAGGTCCTCTCTGGACATGCGCAACATGTCGGCTCCAGAAAAACTGGCAAACGTGCCGACGTACTTGTCGAAACGGTTGGTGGTCAGCCAACGAACCGTCTGTTCGGGATTGGAGTCGTCGAGCAGCGAATCCGACGAAGTTTTCTGCAGGAAGAGAATTAAAAATAGTAACGCAAATAAGTCTGGAGAGTGGGATAGCATCTTGTTGACAACCTTATCACGCCTTGAACCTTTCACAGTTGTCTTATGACTATCTTATCATTATTATTTCTGTGTCAACAGCATTTGATTGCCGTAAATGGAATACATCGAGATGCAGGATGTAAAACTTACGATGTGCTCAGGTATGACTGACGTAGTTTCGTTGACGACATTTCCAGAAACAGTCGGAGATATTGGGGAGGACGGGACGCTTACTTCATTCTTCGGAAGCATATCGTTCTGTATGCCATATGGTTTTGTTAACGGGGAACTGAAACAATAATTAGTGATATATTATACACGACATTTGGTCACTAAAAGTAAAAAATGAAATATTTAAATTTAAAATTACTTGTATCATGCTTTTATAAGTTTGAACTACAAGTAGGTCTTTCTAAGACTGTGCAGAACAATCTACTAACATATCTGTTTACAAATGAGGGGGTGTTACACGACTTTTTCTTACTTTAAGAATTGACGGTCGAATTTTGAGAGTGGTTTTGCAATACATCATGCAATTACATTTTAATTCATATCATCGGTGGCTCTCATTTATGCACTGTCAGTTCAAAAGTAAATAATCAATGAAAAGTCATTGATAATTTATTAATCTATTAATCACACATTGTTCTAATTTATGAGCTGTGAGTTGACTGATAATAAAATTAATATATTTATATACGGTTCCGTGATGTTCTAATTCACATTCATATATGGGCTTTGTTCATTAACTCTCAGTTTTTACAGTTAATAAAAGCGAATGATCAATGAAAAGTAATTGATAATCACTTTTAATGACATTTTCATTACCATTCATAGATGGCTCTCATTTATTAACTGTAGTTTTAACAGTTAATAAAGTTAATTGTAAATGGAAAGTCATTGATGGCTTTTAATGATCTTTCAATTCATATTCATGGATGAATATTAATTGTCACTTTTATAGGCAATAAAAGCGAATGATGAATAAAAAGTAATTGATAATATCTTTTAATGACATTAATTTAAGTTGTTAAGTTGTTGTAAACCAACATCTTTTGTTGTATTTAGTTTGCTTCTTTCATCTGGACTTTTAACCAGTTATAATTATCATCAATAAAAAGACGTAGCCGGTTTTATAAACATAAACAAGTGGTTCGAGATTTTACCATATGACACTAATTTAGAGAAACAAAACAAACATTTTACGAAATATTGTACTTTGGTGTCAAGTTAGAGGTCGCGGTTGAACAACAGAACGCGTAGGACATCAATTGTTTCGCAATTTCATCCAAGCCAATAGCAACAAAAGCTTTGAACGTTAGGTGTTGATTAATATTAATAGTATTTAGCGATATCAAAATAATTCATCGCAGCCAAGAAATAAAAAGTATAATTGAGATTGTTAGTACTGTAAAGTTCTAGTAATGTTATATGTACAGAAAGTCACGTTTTTTATTTATAAATAGGGGTGGGTTGTTTAGGTTTTATCTCATTACTTAATTTATATATCAATTTAAAATTTAAATCAAAATAAAAGTGTTGTTTAGGCCTGTACAAGAATATAACAGCGATAAAGAAGACATAGAGTGTAGTATGAACTATAGTAGTATAAGAGTGTAAAACAATGTATCGTTAAACATATCAAAATAAATTCAGTTTCTCAAGCTCTGTGGATGTACATGGGTTTAGCCCATAAGATAGGTTTATAGAGGAGCTCAGGAGACAGGTCTGTACAGGACTTGTATCCCCCACTACTCTTGCAGCTTAGTCTTGCAGGACAAGTCAGTTCAGAACCTTCTTGCAGCGTAGGTGTGTTCTGTATTTTAGTGTCATCTATAAACATTTTTTTCTTGAACACTGTTCTTCTGTAGCAGTTTATAGAATAACTAGTTTTTTTTAATAAAATAGATGAACAGTGCTGTATTGGACAGGTAGTAACTGAAGTGTGCTACAAAACATTTTATGGTTCAATTTCAAAAGATGTTTAAACTTAGTTCAAGTTCTTCTGTTTCGTCAATTTGTGGGTACCATGAAAGATATTGAAGTACCATTTCCATATTTTTGATAGAGTATAAGAGAAATAAAACATTTGCCCATGTTAAGTTATTAAAAAATGTTTGTTCTGAACAGAAGAAATAGTTCTTCATATTGAAACACTTAAAACCAGATTTGAAAACTGTATTACCAATAAAATGAACAAGACAATATTATAAATTCCGTGGCATTGCAGAGAATATAGGTGCTATGTAAGATCAGAAACTGCACTTTACGAAGATCATTGTGTTAGTAAAATTACATCTTTAACATTGAAAATGAATGACAGTGGCGTGTGTATGTGTATATGATGGACAGTGGTGGCTTGCAAAGTATTTGTGCATTTTTATCACCCTATTGGACCAAGAATGTCATTCAAGAAATCTGGTAGTGATCAAGAGTTTGGGTCCCCATGAAAAATATGTTAAGAAAATTTTCTGTGCTTGAACCTACCACACCAACAAGGAGGTCTTATTTGATTTCACAAAAGTTACCTGAAAAATGAGTATGCTTCTTAATAATCACTTAGATTAGGAAGCACATTAAAAGTAAGTTCAATTGTAATTATTATAAATATTTTATTTGTTTAGTTATAAAAACAATAGGCCTACATACAAATTTTCCTTACTTTGTGTTTTTGGATATTATAAGTTACTTTAACTCAATATAGAACTATACCCTATCAAACTTAGCCAATGAGACATTTGATTGGGTAACTGTAATTAGATTAATTATGGCAGTAATGCGTACTATTTCCTAATATTCAAAAATTCATAACATAGTTCAGAGTCAAATATCAAAGTTGAAATTTTTACTCTACTTTGGTATCACTTAAGTGTACACAATGTGCAAAAATTACGTTTTTGCATGCAGTCCCACCAGAGATATATCACCCCTTCATTATTATTTAAGGTTCTTAAAAGTGAAATTTTTCAAGTTTCATCACAAAACTTTGGAGGCCACTTTGACTGGTAAATTTTGCGAAAATGATGTTCAGTGCAATGTTGTTGCATAATCCAATCCACAGATAATCAATTTAACGCTAATGTCTTCAAAATAAAAATTGATGCGAGCCTCTAAACAAAAATGGCCGCCGCTCACGAACGGTGTGAGGTATTTTTTAAACTGTTTTGAGCTCCTTGTTTACATGGTGAAAACATAAATAAATCAAAATATTTTAAAGTGGTCAAGCAACCATATTTATTTTTATTGGAACTTTCCAAGAAATGCATGTTTATATCACTCAAGGTTATATGGCAGCATAAATTAAATGTTGCCTGCATTAACCACAATAACATTACGTAAAGCAAAAAGGATACATTATATGTATAACTACAACACTAATTTTGTTTCTACAATTTTCATTATTTTAACCTATATGGGTAGAAACATCGTTGAATCTCAAAATAAATCACATCTTGGTTACACCTTCGTGTTTCGCAGATTTCGTAAATCTCTAAGTTGTCCTGCCCCATTGCTTAGAAAGCTACATGTGTTGCTTCACGTTAAGATGCATTTAAGATAACATTTTTGTGCTATCTGGAGCAATAACCCTCACAGTGCAGAATGCGTGTTATCGTAACAGTGTATTTTCTAAAAATTGTTTCAGTTAATTGACTTCTGTCACTATTTTTAGACGTTGTATATTGTTATTAGCTGATGATTAAGTATACATTTCTCGGGGAGAAAAGAAAATAAATAAACATACGTCAATTTTTCCAGAACTAATTTTCAATTGCAGTATTAAAACAAGTCGTAAAACAAACATAAATTCAGAAAACTTTATGACCCAATAACAGATTCAATTTATTTATTCGTTATGCTTCAAAAATAGAACGGTATAGACTCCACAAGGACGTGTCGCCGATTTACATAAGGTTGGAAACAGCAAAGTGCGTCGCAAATAGTAGCGGTCAATATTAAGGCACATTTATTTCTACTTAATACTCTTGTGAAAGATATATAAATTCAGTACTGATAAACCAGAGTGTTTTTGTTAAAATTCTGTTTTAACTGCAAACTTCGCGACAAGTTGTTCAAACAGGGACTATACTTATATGCACACGATACTGAAGTAACCAATGCATGTGTCATTAAAACCTTCGGAAGGAAAAAACACTTTTCTTAATTCTTGCTATAATTTTTATAACAAAAATAAAACTATTGCTTTCTAAAATTATGTCTTCAGATTTGTCCATAAATGATTGTTTCTTGTAGTGATTTCTAAAGACAATTTACACTCCTACAGTACCAAGATGGAAAATTTGACTGATCTGAGTGTGAAAATAATACCAGGAATCTAGAATAATACAAGCAGCCAACCTTTTCAACCTGAAATGCCCTCTAACGTAAAAAGCGATTTATACGATAGATTGTGACATTGTTTTGCAACTCAGATCGGTCTATCTGATATGATTTCATAATACGTTAAATTTAAAATTCTATTTTATTTTCCTCTAAAGTGGATTTTAAGAATTTGTTTTATTTTTGATTATTTTTTAGAACGATTAATTTGTACATTTAGAATTCTAAGTAAAACGAAGTCACCGCTACGCCAAAATTTGCAGAGAGGATGCTCGACGCACGTTTCGCTAAGCAAGTTAGCATCATCAAGAGTGATGAAAGACTAACTACTAGCTAACCTAAGACGCTATATATTCTAAAAGTCGACGCTTCATTGATTCTTAATTGGTTTTTCGCACCAATAGGAGACCAATTAAGCGTTTCCTTACCTTATCCCCACTACCCATTTTACACAAATTCTCCCCGTACAGCGTTTCCCGTCCCCGTGTTATCTAGCCTAAGGATACAGAGCCCCTGGCCCTACCCTTTACAACCGCCACCCCTCCAGCGTTTCCTCTAAATCTATTAAACCTAGTCTATCAAACTATACAAAGGGCTAATCAGTATTGGCCCTCTGTCTTTATTAAGTCTATTCCTACATTTAATAATGTCTGTGCTTTCAAATGTATCTAACAACTTACTGTTGGATATATTTCTAAGCAGTTTTTCATTTTCTAAACTTTATCCTGTGGTTGTTGTTGAAATCATGTTCGGCAGCGCTAGGTATTTCAGTTCGACAATACTTTAAGTGAACCTTGTTTTGAACCTTGACTACTCTTGACTTGAGTACTCTTTGAACCTTGTTTTGACTGATCTTCTAGTTTGTCCAACATACTTAGCTACATTGATTGTGATAAAAAGTAGTGTGAGCTGTAATGTGTCTGGCTAAGGTAGATGACGATGATGAAATAGAAGTTGTATCTTCAAGGGCAGAGGTCCTATATTACATTCTAAAAAGATCTCGTAAGTGTGGTTTTGCTTTGAAATCTTTGTTTTCTTGATAAATTTTTCTGTAGAACTTCACTCATCCCACGTTCAACATTATTATAACGTTCAGTATTTGAAGCAGTAGCATCAAGTTCTAATACAGTCACATTAATTTTGGAGATTTCTTTTCTACTTCTGCAATTCTTTCCTCTTCTTGTTAAGTCTCCATGGGTATCCCATTCGCCATTTATTAACTATCCGTGGGCATAATCCACTGATTCAACAATGTCTTCCACTTTAACATCTAAACTAAGCTCATTAGCAATCCTCGCAATTGTTTGAATTAATACATCAGTACTATACGATTTCCAAAAATCACGAAGGAGTACTACATCACTTTCTATGGCTAGGGAAAAAGTCGTGTGCAAATGAATCGCTTTGAACATAGCTATAGCGCCTGATCCATTGGTTGCAGCACAGCAATTGTGGTGTTGGGAAGATACACTACTTTTACGTTTGGGTGTAGATCATTAAGATGCTGGGGGTTCCTGGAGCACTAACTGGCAGGAGAATAATTTTAAATGGAACTCTCATTTTTAAACAATAATCCTGGACTGAATGTATGAAGCAGTTTAAAAACCAATCTTCAAATATAGGTTGCATCATCCATGCCTTTTAGCAAATGAGCAGACAGGCAGTAAATTTGGGGAAAATATTTCCCCAATTTCATGCTGGCTATATCATCAAAAGGAAATTCATTAACAAGATGTGCCGTCTGTATTTCACAAAATGAAATTTGTAAGAGGCCGCGGTACTGGTGCACGGTGCCCGTAAAATGCCACTTTGTGTCGTATCCTGTTTCAAAAAATACCACGCTGTAATGACCATTATTGCAATTTTGGGATTTTTAATAACAAGAATTATTTCAGCGATGAATTGTTAATTTATTTGAATAAATATAAGCTTTGCTTTAATTTGGTTGGAAAATGTATAATATTTAATTGGCCTTCATTTGACCTGAATACTTGTCATTCCTTGATTTTATTTATGCTAAGAGTTTGACAAAAAAGTTTTTCCACTACCATTCAGAGTTTAATTTAATTCAGAGGTTAACCGTTCAGAGATAGCAGATGTAATAAAGGTAAAACTGGTAGAGTACAAAAAAGAACAGTTAAAATAATTGATAATAAAAAATACCGTGAAAGCAATAATGCTTTTATTTTAAAAATAAATGTACAAATACATTCCTGTAAATTTCGACCTTACTACCAAGTTTGATTCCATAGCTTCCAACTGAAATTTTACATATAAAATTTAAAATTTTCACTAAAATTTTGCTATTCACATTTTTATATTAATCAAAATCTTGCAGTATTCTTGGTCGATGGTGAACTACAAAATGAATTTTATCAGCACGACTACTCTCGAGCAAATAAACTCTTGTTAACATTTTCAGATTTAAGAACTCCCGGGTTTTTATTGCTACCTAAAAATAAAGTCTATAAAACTCGACTTCAAAATTTGCTGGATTTGGAAATGACCATTTCAAGACAGTTAGAAGAGACATGTATTTCGTTCATGATTTGAAAACAATAATTTATGTATTTTATTATATAGGTTCTAATATCTCTAGATTCAGTAATTCTCAAACGATTTTTGCTCTTTTGCTTTCAGAAAAAGTAACATTAAAAATTGGTTAAATACTTAACAATTAGTTTAAGTACATTTTTGAAATAATACCATGACAAAATCTAAGGTAAATTAGTTTTCCTATTATAATATTACTGTAATTAGTCTTAGAAACCAGCCGTCAGTTTTTTCTTGCTTAAAATTTACTATATACAGTCATTTAAGAATTGTCACCCAATCGCTCTACATTTTTTGACTATATCCTGGATTCCTTCTCCACAGTTTTATCAAATGACCAGCAATACAGTATATCAGATCCTGTAACTTTCTCCTCTTGAGTCTTCTCAGTTGATGCCCACGGTTCAATAATTGCATGCCTTCAACATTGACATTACCATGTAGTTTATTTTCATGTTTTTCGGTACAGCGTTTGATTTCTGCACCAATTGTGCGTGCCTTAAAATGACGATGAATGTTATGGTTTCTGGCGGATCAGGATGCATTAACTATAAGCTTCAACACTTTGTTCTGGAATATCTGTGTTTTCTTGATGTTCAATTGTCTAGTACAGCCCCAAATCTGTAACCCATACATCCATATTGGTTTTAGAACTTGCTTACATAGCCGCAATTTGATGTATTGACAACTTGAATTGACACATCAGCAACCAGTAATTTGATATATTATTTGTAACTGTGCATATTTTTTCTTGACATGTTCCTTCCACTGGAGCTTGACATCAAGGGTTATGTCGAGGTATTTGATTGTGTTTATACAGGAAACTGTCAGTCAATAATTAAGGTTGTTCGCCATTCTGTTTTCTTGTTCGTAAAATCCACACACACACCTATTTGTTTTGACTGAGTTTTATTTTCCCCATTCCACTCCAAATGGCGATATTGTTCACAGCTGCTTGTAGTTCAATAGCAGCTTCCTCTTCGTTAGTTTCGCTACTTTGTTCTCCGAGTTTGGAAAGTATCATAAGTGTATAAGAGTTACAAGGTAGGCCCAAGAACACAGCCCTGCAGTCCTCCAGCATTCATGGAAGTGGGCTTAGAGTATTGATCATATATATATACCTTATATGATGGTATATGATCAATACGGTAACAATTACGATTCTTTTATTCGATTTCATTTCCATGTGGGATTTTTGCAGGTTGTTGCTGATGTCACAATTTAATTTACGTTGGTCTTATCTTTGTTCCTTTTACTTTTCCCCTTTCTGATAACCTATTTTTTCTCTTACTATTTTCCTTTTCTTTATAATTAATTTTACTACCCAACAATAATAGAAGGCATTTTATTCTGTAATTTCTATTAGCTTGTCTTAAAGCAATACAATAATATTATAGGGGTTCATAAGTAATTTTTGAAGAAGGATTTCTGACATCTGAACATTAATTTAAATTTTACCAAAAGATTATCTAAAGATTCGGATGTCATATTTGGCAACTAACTAGTAATTACTTCAAATACGGTTGATATCGCGGCATTTAGAAAGTAAAACTTTTTTGTTTAAAGAAGATAAGAGGAATAGAGGAATTTTTGAAGATAGTATAGATATTTAGACCACATTCGTGTTCACATTCGTCACATTTTCGCAATTGGCAGTAAGGGGTTTGAACCGCCACATAGAAGTAATTTGATTACAGAAAACTACGTTATTGAATATAATTAAAACATGGAAAAGGGCATAAAAGATACAGACTCAAATCCGCAGAGTATAAAACCGATGTAGAGGCGCAGTAGCAACGGTCCTTAATGTCGGGAAAGCAGAAAGGTCAGACTCGGGTGGATCGATACATGAATTATTCAATAGAGTGTGGAAAGTGAATGAACTTTTTCTCTACCCGCTATAGAGAACGACGTCGAAAACGTCACGAGGCGCGAAACTGAGTCAACACTTTACTGTAATTACCAATTTCACTCGACTTCCAAACTACAACGTCTAAATTATTAAACCTTCAGGTAAATTTAGTTAAATTCGTTTTCACGAAGAAGTATACGAGTCAAATAAGTGATTTGAAAAATAAAATCCCTAGTTGTCACCTTGTCAAAGATAAAAGGCGGCTTACTATCTCACCCCAGTATATATGTGTGACAGCTAAAAAATCGAAAACTTAAACCGATAGAAAAGCAAGTGTTCCGCAACAGCTGGCCCATTCTGATCCAATAACCGGACCGTGGCTGAGAGCCCATTCGTTCGCCCAACTACCCGGCTACCCGCGGTTCAAATTAGCCATATCGTCACTTGGGGAGGTCACCCCATGCACCCCGCGGCTAGCCCCAGGGCACATGACACCTCGTCTATTAACTGTTTTATTGTAACGTTTCAATCCCCGCCGACGTATCGTGCTAAATGTACCCCGGTCGTTGCAGTGCAGTACCGGGTTCAGTCACATAAAAACGAAAATCTATCTTAGAGCCATAACTATAACATATCTGTAGCATTTTACTTTAATAGAAAATATTGATATTGCGAAAACTCAAACTTACAAGTTGAAAGTGCTTTTTATATAAACATGTTTAATTATTTTTCCATATAAAAACCCAAAATCAAATTGTATATGCAGAGTGTTTACAAACATTTTACAATAATAAACAATGCTACAGGTTTTTATAAACATAAATCTCGAAAAGCTTCTTAAAAGCTTACTTGGAGTACTTCCACTGGGCGCTCAATATGCAATTAGAAATAATTCTCACAATGACGTTTATGATCACTTTGATAAAGGCTGATAAAGGCTGATAAAAGCTTTGATAAGGGTTTAATTGCTTATTAAAGCTGTTGAATCGGCTCAGACATTTATCTCTGAGTGATGCTTTCAAGAGGCCATAACCCTCCGAAACTGATTTTCCAGTTTTAAAACAATATTATATATTATATACAATATTATATGTTCCATTTTTTCAATCATTTTCTAAATCGATAAATCCATCGACAAGCGAAAATACGTCTTTATTTACGAAATTGTCACTCTGCACTGAACAAACATTCCGCTGTAATATTTTTTTTAGATTTCAAGGACAAAATAAGTGACGAGACTTGTCTCAAAACTTTCCGATCACACGTCGTATTATTAAAAAAATTCGGTCTAATGTGCAAACTTTATTTCATGACTTCCTATATAAAGTCATTTTCCGAAAAAAAATCCAATAAAGTATACGTAGCTTCCTTTTTCTGATAACACCAGACTTATTTTATACTAACTTGACAAGTTATCGATCACAGTGTTAAGGTTAATAATATCCTTTGTTACAAATTATCTTTCTTTTTTCGGTCATTCTATTTCATCTATCGACAATTGTCTACTGTCAATGAAAAATTGACAATTTATTAACAAAATTTGACAATTCACCAGGAATACTTTCAAAATTAATTTTTTAAATCAGATAATCAAATAAAGTATCGATAATTTTGGGCATAAAAGCAGCAGTAAAGGAAAACCGGTATAATGCGGAATTTGGCACCACAACCACGGTAATTTTTTTAATGTTTCTTATATATTACATTCCACAAAAGAATACAAACCGTTCTAAATAAATAAATTAACAAACAACTATACGCTGTAAAATTGAGGATTTAGAACCTTTGACTTCGTAACAAAATTAAAACAAAGGTTATCACTACAACGAAATAGGAAAAAAATGTTAGATGCATATTTCGCTAACCAACTTAGCATCATCAGGGGCGATTATAGACTAGGCGCTGTATGTATACATATACGCTTTGTGGAAAGTTTTTGTAACACAGGAATATCATTCAATGACACTTAACGTAGCAAGTTTGAAACGCGTTTCCATCTTTATATGATATATTACTACGCACGTACAGACATGCCCAAACATGCACAGACTGGCATATTCGACCAGTATGAATGCATAATCTTGTTGGTTGCTATATAGTTATAATACACTTAAAGCATTCATATAAATGAGGTTAAAAATAAAATGTGCGAATAAAATAGAAATATCTCAATCTCTCTCTCTCTCTCCCTCTCCCTCTCTCTCTCTCTGTCCACCAGGTATCTGCGTATGGCTGCGTATTTTCTTATAAAAACGGTTTTTCATATTTTAATAATTTTTATTATATCATAATAACGAATTTGATCAAAAAGTGCTACAAGTACAAGTACTATAGTACTACAGTCGAAAATTAAGCACAAAATTAACCACACAAGTACTACAGTCTTACATAAAACCCTCTCCAAGGTGATATTTTTAAGTCGAAGCACGTCTTAAGAGGTTAAAGTTGTATGTTTCAAAAAGTAGAGCCTACTAATTTAAAAACACATATACAGTAATATTTAAATTGTTTTTATATAGCCCCCCCATATCTTTTAATTTCTTTTACTTCTTTCTTCCAAATGCATAAATGCCGAAGGATATATGCATTTGCATATATCCTTGAAGTTTATATACAAATGCATTCATTATGTTTCATTAAAGGATTGCATATCAATGTACATAAGTAAGAATGTTAATATAACTAGTAAATTGTATCAGTGCCAACTAATTTAGCATAGACGTCCATAGTGTGTTGAACTGCAATGTCAGGAGAAGCGGAAATCACTTTTATTTTTTTGTATTTTAAATTTTGAACTATCTGACAGTTTGGTCAGCATCTAAAAAAGCTTCTCCTTGAAAAGCTTTGAAAAGTAAAAAAAAATATTTTTAAAAATTAATTAAAAATTATTTTTAATTTTATTAAACTTATTAAATTAAAGAAACCTTTTAAATAAATACATTTCTTAAATTAAGTCGAAAATTAAAATGTTTTGTTTAATTTTTGGGGTAGTCTCTGGGAACATCATTTAAATGCTCTCGTTACTTTATTTTTTGATATTCTAAATCCAGCTTTTATAATAAATACAAATTATACATTTACAATACTATTAACATATTTTTTCGGAACCTATAATGTTGATAATACCTGCATAACAAGTACGGAAAGTTAAATAACACGGTGATTTTACATTCAGTAATTTTGCACTAACTAATCAAATATATACAGGCTGAATCGAAGTATCTTCAAAAATTTCTGTCTGTAAAGAAAGGCTTCGGATCTTACAGAAACCATAGCGCTCTGAACAAACCTTCTGCGCATGGCCAGCAGAAGTCTTCAAAGTCTGAAAAATAAGGTGAGATAACGACATAGTATTTGAACGATACAAGCCCTTTAGCTTAATATTTTTAGTGGGACATCAGATAGGGCTATTTGATGATATATTTTTAGATTTTGGAAACGATCACTAAAAATAATGAAAACACATTTACGTTTGTTCTTAATCAAGAACTACTTAATAGTTGAGTTAATTACTTAAAACTCCAAATGTAATTGCACCTTGTGATTCAAAACAAGTACAGTAGGTTACCTCTACTGAACGAGGAAACCTGGTAATAGTTTTATTCATGATTAATGTAACTGGAAAAGGTTTACCACAAGCATTCGTGTTTCCCAGAGCGAAACCATCTAAAATGGAATTTACCAATGAATTACTGAGGAAGTTTTAAAAGCCTAAAAATATTTCGCTAAACATATTCAGCCAACCACGACAATTCTACTCTTGATGGACAACCACATGTAAATTTGTGTGTGATATTATTCATTAGAGGAGAAGGCATTATAGTATTAATTTTCCTACCATAATGCAGTCACCGACCGCAACCACTAGGTGTTAGTATCTATGAGCCATTCAAAACACGTTACCCAATTGCTATGAATGAATGATGTCGGATCCTGGACAAACCATTGCCATCTATGAAGTTCTTCATTTCGTAATGAAGGTTACCTTTCCACATTTTCACCGTAAAACATTACGCAAGGCTTTGCAAAGACTGGAACATATGTTACTGATAGACCAGAACCTGACAGAATAATGAAGAAACAGAATAATGAAGAAACTGAACCAAAACCTGAAACACCTCATTCTTTTGCAAAAGACGCAACAAATGGATTGTGTGTTGTCCGAAAGCACTCTGCCTAAATCCACTGAAATAGCGTTAATAGAAAATATTTTTGTATCGTCAAAAATCTCCTGAACCCAGCACTTCAAAGCAAAATTTTATTTCACCGAAAATAGTTCGTCCTTACCCAAAAGCCCCTCTAAGGAAGACTGCCATAAGAGTAAGCCAAAAATGAAACCTGATGTTATAACAGACACCCCAAAAAGGGTTACATGGCAGAAAAAGAAAGTGTAGGAAAAGAAAAGAACAAATTAAAAAATTAAAACAAAAAAAAATACAAAACTACCTAGGAAACAAAAGAAAAAGGACTATTCAAGTGAAGACTGTTCAGACAAGATTTCTTTGCATGACAGTTCATAAGACAGAAACGTGACAAGTGATGCAATAGAAACTAGTGATGAAAAATGCGTAGTATACAATGGAGAATATTCGAAGAGTGGTGATGAATGGTATCAGTGTAAATTGTGCTCTAAATGGGCCAATGAGTCATATGGAATAAAAGGCCAGTTGATCTTTTTCTGTAACAAGTGTTTCTGGTAAGACAGTGAGAAGTTGTTTTGTTTTTTCATTATTTGATTATTCAGAATGAGGCTGATCTGATTTGTTTTTTTAAGTACCAACAATATTTTGTTACTAAAATATTGCTAGTCGACCTACTATCATTGTAAAAACTTAAGCACTCTAATTTAAATATCAAACATGAATACAATGTAGTAATTCATTATTTATATCTGTATCTTTTTCAATACCCTATGATATTGAAAGGACCAAGTGGTAAATATTTTCTAAAACTTCACATATTCTTCTCGAGATTCTTACTATTAGATACGTTGTTAATAAATTTAATTTAATTTTGAATAAATTTAATTCCTAATGAATCCTTTTGAGTTCATTAAAAATTAATTTTGACGTATAGAGCCAAGTTTTGACGTAGGCGTATGTTTTATCCGCTTTTTTAAAACTCTGTAATACCGATAGTTTATCAACTTTATCAACAGTGCATAAAATACACCTAAAAGTACTCGTATTTGACTTCACAGAAAAAAAGACAAATAGGATTATTACACAGATAGGTTTATCAATAAACTAACTAATAGTTGAGTAATTAAGCGTTATCATTATCATGTTTTGGGTAATCCTAGCGGACTGCCAAACAAAATCTAAGTACATATCAACAGTGAATTTTATCCACTAACAATATCGATGTAGAATTTAGTGTAAGTCGATGAATTACTTTGAACAAGTTTGAAGCCAGGAAACTTATTTTGAAGCCAGGAAGCTTTTTTCTCTGATAAATTAAGGTCCTTAGTATCAGCTTATGTAGTTGAGTACTAAATTATGAAACGTCTAGACATTTTTGATTTTGTTTACTCTTTTGTTTTGACTGTATACTCGAAAAACCTCTAAACAGTCAATGTAGTCACTTATCTAAATTAGTGTATTTTATTCTTAAACATATACCTCGAACTTTGTATTGTGATGACATATCATTAAAACCTGATCTAATCTAGTTACTGGTACCTGAAGCCTGTCCTGCTTTATAGGCTCGTGCAAACAATATATTCTTCCCATAACGACGTTACGTTGTGACGATTCTTACTCTACATGATTTTTAGGGGAATCGGGGAGAAATTTCCTGCGATAATGAGCCCAGTTCGCACGCCAATTCATCCCAAAATAGTGGAAATGATGAGAGGGCGTCGCCCTTGCGCGCAGTACTGGGACCATTACCGTTTTTATTGGGTATCATTTATTGTCATAAGTTGATTTATAGTTTGTGTTTGACAGGATTCTTTTCAAAATAGCCGAGTCATTTGATTTACTGGCAGGAAATAAAAGCACGAAGCCACTGGTCATTAATATCTAAACCCATTTGCAAATGTTTGCGAAAGTGACTGGCAAAAAAAGAATCAAACAAAAATTAAAATAACGGATTACTGAATGTTCAGTAGTAAAACAGGTGAACAAATGGATAGCTGTGCTGCGGCAAATCGATAAGAAGTGACGACACTCATAGAATGCCATTGTTTAATCTGCTTTATATGCCGGTCGTAACCGCTTCATCAGTATTCGTTGCGAAATCTGACCGTGACCCAAATTCTGCAGAATATTGGCCTCTTTTTGCCCTTCTGTGCATCGTGTGTTCGTGTTTGTACTATTAGCTTAAAACGCTAGAAAATTATACGCAAAATAATCCTAAATATCGTAGAACAAAGATATATAACCAAAACCTACACTTAGAAGCATTTTTTAGGGAGAATGAAGCACTTAGCTAATTTAACCTTCTTTTGCACAATTTTTGTTTCAGCCTGAAAAATATTATGAAGTGTATGATGACACAAGGGCTAAGAAAGAAGTTATTTTAACCTTGCTGTGCTCCTCGGGGCAATATGATCCGAAACGGACGTTTAAGTTCTATAACTTTGCCATATTTTATTATTTGTTTCCAAAATTTTGTGACCTTGTTTGCTGGTCCGTAAAGTATAATGTTGCCACATAGTTCTTCTGAGGTTGAAAATCATACCAGCAATCATACCGATTATGAAAAATCCGAAGCGGACTATGTTTCTTCAGATAATGATGTAGTGCAAACAAATCTTGTTGTTCAGTGCAGATAGCTCAGTCAATAGACAAAGTTATATCTTAGAACCTTTCCCCCAAAGTGGACGAGCATCTAGTCAAAGTATAATAAAAATTACTCCTGATCCCACTAGGTATGCCATACCAAAAGTAAAGGATATTCTATCTGTCTTTCAAGTTATCATGAACCCTACGCTTGAAAATATTGGGTTGAAAATGAACAATATTGAAGGTTGGAGAGTGTACGGATGCGATGGGGAAGACCTGGATAATATTGCAATACAAGCATATATAGGATTATTGTTGCTGGAAGGAGTTTACACGGCAAATCAACAAAAAGTTTGTGGGATGCAGAAACCCGTAGACCTATTTTTCGTGCAACGATGTTGTTGAAAGTATTTTATAGAATATCACACGTGAGGATCATATCATACGTGAGGATCATATCATACGAAGGAAGTGAGCAGCACGGTCGACAAGAAGCCATCATACTAAAGTATAATTTACTTCCAAAAGAGAAACCAATCGATGGCCTATTATCTTATTCTACAATATACTTGATGTTGGTGCTTATAGTGCATTTGTGTTATGGCGATAAATAAATCCAGACTGGAATAAGAACGTTCTGTACAAGAGAAAACTATTTCTGGAAGAATTGGGCAAACTGATGGTAACCCCTATATGATGTCAATAGAACATAAACCTCGTACTCAATAAGCTACTGCTGTAAAAAGAAAATTCAAAATGTATGTGGAGAAGTAGCAGTGCCATCTATATCTGGTGCAATCAATAAAAACAAAAGAGCACGATGCCACAAGTACAACATGTTGCAAGTGTAATAAATATTTGTGTAAGGTTCATGTGGAGTATTATTGTCATCAGTGTAAAGATTAGGCAATAATTGGATGCACATCAGAATTTACTTGATATTCTCTATTGTTTTTAGATTTAGTGTTTGTAATATTTTTTATTATAATAATTTTTAATTTTATTAGTAATAAGATTACTTTTCATTGTTGTTTCCGTTTATGTACTGTAATAAAATCACAATATATTAATTTCGAGTTCTTCTTGACAATCTTGTACCTGCTTACATCAGGTGACTATGACCCAGGCTACAACTATATAGTAATACTAAGGAAAATAGCAGGGTTAATTACTTTGGTTATTTATATTATCTGGCTTAAGTTTGCAGCATTGTTAGAAATATCGTTTCTAATTATGATATTTTTAATTTTAACTCCACTTTTAATGCTATTACTGACTTTTCGGTAAGTGTACTGAGTAATTTGTGTTAACATCTTTTATCTACCTAGTGTAATCTTTTATCTACCTAGTGTAATTCATTGAAATTGCGATTTATTGATGATTCATTAATTACTCGGTAGGGAAAGAGTTAATTAAACGTTATTGGTTCATTTTTGTTAGAATTAATTAATGTGTTACGTTTTTTATTATGATGTTTGATATTTTATGGGATCTTAAGTCTATAGAATGATGCATATCAACAGTGGAAAGAAACCACTGCTGGTACTCATTTTTGTTTAAGCTGTCGTGTAAGAAATAATGTATGTTTCAACATCTATTTGAAATAATTACTATAAAGATGTATAATTTCTCATTTTAAACAATGCCTTTTATCAAATTCGATTAATATTAAAACTGCAGATGTGACAAGTATGTAATGCAATGTAATAATAATCAATGTAATAATGTACAATATTATTAAACTATAATAAACGCATTGATTGTAACATAATCCATACTTACTTAATCTTATATCTATTTCTTCTACATATTTCTCTCCATCTCACACTATCCCGCGTGACTTGCTGTACTTCCTTCCACTGTAATCCTATACTGTTTATCGCATCCCTCACATCTTCCAGTAATGTTTTGCTCGATCTGCCTCTCTTCCTCTTCTCCCCGCTCCAAACTCCAAACTTCACTTCCGGCATCCTTTTCACATGGCCACACCATCTCAATTGGGCTTCTTCAATTTTTTCTACTACGGATCTTAGCTTGAAATTTTCTCTGAAAGTAGCGTTCTTAGTCTTGTCCATTCCTGTTTTGTCTTTCGTTTTTCTTATAAATCTCATTTCTGTAACTGCTATCTTTTCTTTTTTGTTTTTCTGGCATTGCCCATGTTTTTCCTCCGCATAAAGGTATCGGTACTGGCATTTTCTTGAATACTTGGACTCTAATCTCTTTCGGGATCTCTGTCTTCCCAAGAAACGTACTCTTTATATTGTTAAACGATTTCCTCGCATATTCTTCCACCTTCTGTCAGCATTGATCCCAAATACTTAAATTTCTGTACTTGGTCTAATTTTTCCTCGTGTATCTTTATTGCATGTTGTCAGGTTGTGTGCGTACCACACCTCTGATATCTTTTTCATTTTCCAATAGCCCATCTCATACGATCTTACCCCTTTCTTCTTTGTTTTCTTTATTGCTTCATCTAAGACCAATGAAAAAAGCAGAGAACTTAGAATACACCCCTGTTTCAAACCTATACTTGATTCAGACCTATCAGAACTGTTTTGTCTTGCATTTACATAATTTGTTGTTTCTTTATATACTCTTTGTATTATCTTTATTAATATTTCTGGTATTCGTAATCCTGTCAAAGGCTTGTTGTAGATCTATAAAACCTAAATGGACCCCCTAATCTTCTCTTAATGCCTCATTATAAAAATTGTATCATTTACGCCTCTTCCTGGGCGAAACATAAGCCATATCTTTCTAATATTCAATTTAAATAACCAGTTCATTTTGTAAAACCAATTTAAAGCACTTTTCATTGCATGTGAAGTCACCGAGCTCCTGCAGAAAATACTTTACTTATTAATACGTTAAATAATATCATTTTCTTCCATAGCCAGAATCTTTATTCAGTGTCAGTTTGCTTCGGTTGGAGTATATTTCTTTTACTCTCCAATGCTCTTAAGGTGTTGGTAGTGATATTAATCCACTTACTTAGTTAATCATGGAAAATTCGTAACTTCCTGTAATTTCACATTTTTGAAAACATGTATAGCTACTGTATGGTCATGGTCAACCAGAATATTGCACATTATTTTATTTTCTTTGTATCCATTAAACCAGCATTTAATCCTCAAAGCTGCCCTCTGTACTTCATCGGCTACACTTTAGTCGATTTGAAAGATCGCTATCGTGAATTATCTGGACTGATTAGGGGTTGGTGTGAAAGTGGAATAAAAGCGATTTGCGACCAATGCAGAGGCGTCGGTGTGAATCGACCCAATAATGCCACACAAAAAAAATAACGCCGACTATATTGAACATAGCCATATGCCCAAGCTAGAAACTAAAAACCGGTCTCACCCCGGTAATCCTCTTATCCTGTGAGTCCTTTGTGCATAGCACGGCGTGGTTTTATATCAGTATAACCTTATCTGATGCAGTCCATCTGCCCCCGAAAAAAGTCCCTAACGCTCTCTAAGAATTGTGCCGTAAAATAAGTCAAAAAGTTGAAACTTATTTTAAAGATTAAATTTACAAAACAAATTACTGTTAACTATGGGATAGTCCTATTAGTATAAAATTTAAATGAAGAGTAAATGACGTCATTCTCCTTAGTTTGGTTAATATTTTCGTCACAAAAGGACATGAAGTTGTGGATTTTGAAACCTTTGGCTGAGTAATAAAGTTAAAAATTGCCACCACGACTCCAAATCCGAAGAATTAAAAAAAAACGCACTCGACGCACGTTTCGCTGATCTAGTTAGCACCATCAGGAGCGATGAAAGACAGAACCTGACTTTCATGGCTCCTGATGATGCTAATTGACGGATGACGATCTTCTTGCTCCTTGTATAGCATCTGAAAGATTCTTCGTCCCCCTACTTCTCAAAGGCTACAATTTTATCATAAGAACAAAGAGAACAGTTTCTACTTTCAACGTTCCAAATATTACTGCACTGAATTTCTTCTAAGCTACCATTTCTCAAGAAAATACTGCATCGGCCACTTTAAGACACTTTGTAATGTAAGAACTCCACCTTACGAGAGCTACATACACCTAACTCGTCCTTCGCAGGGGCAATTCAGCGCCATGGACGTGCCACTTCGCGTTCGATTCCAGGTCGTGCCAAAGCCCGGTCGGCGGGTGTAACGGGAGCAGGCAGCGGGAACGATCCTCTCGAAACAGTGTCATCGGAGTTGCCGAGGCCGAAACGTGCTAGGACTCGTAATTAGATGCGCACGAAATCGATACCGACCCCGACGTTCAAGCAGGAGACCGGCAGGAGGAGGACTTCCCTGCCGTCCGGACTACGTAAGTCCCAACTCTTACGTTCGTCTGCCGGATAATTAAACTATAGACACCTCGTGTATTTGCTGAATATTGGAGGTGTCTACAGCTAGATGAGGACACCCCCTGTTTTCCTGCTAAAACTAGAGTCGCCTGGTTGATGGGTGTAAGCTGCAGAAGGACTTAATGATAGAGAGAGTACAAAAAGTGGGAGAAGTTTGGAGTTTAATAGAAGAGTTTTGTCTGCTGAAAGGAAGGATTAAGAAAGAGGAATGAGAGCGACGTCTGTGATTGGATGAGCACGAAGTTTTGTTAAAGTGAAAATTGGAAGGATTTTAACTTAAGGAGTAAAAATGAAAGTTTGCCCCTCGTCCTGTTGATAGCATTAAAATGAACTTATATCCCCTATATGTCCTTTAATTCTTCTAAACTAATTGTAGGTAACATAAAAAAGTGCTGGAACCAAACTAGGTGGCTAAGCAGCCAGGTCAATCAATTGACGAGAACTGTGAAGAAAATGAAGAGGACAAATTGTTGCTAAACCACTATACGGAATTTATTTCCATAAGACAAATGTAAACTGTAATGTGCTACCCAAGTCGCAACAATTCCGTATTTAATGACATATATATATGGCAACTTAACATACCAAAATTATGCTATTAATAGAGCGTTAACAGAGCAACAGTTGCATAACAAATGGGCTGAAAAGTGCCGGGCCTAACAAAGAAAACAGATTTTTTTTTCTTTCAAAATTGACTTTAGTTATCAATATAATCTCCATCAAGAGCAACACAATCATTTCAGCGCCATTTTAACATTTCAATACCACTTCTGTAGAACGATTTATCTTTTGCGTCAAAATAGGCCTCAACGATAACCTCTTCATTCGAGCGAAATTCGAGCATTCTTTGAGGTCTGCGAACAGTCAGTAGTTGCTGGGAGCCAAATCTGGAGAATACGGTGTATGCGGAAACAATTCGAAGTTCAATTCATGTAGTTTTGCCATTGTTTTGATTGACTTCTGACACGGTGCGTTGTCTTGATGAAACAGCACTTTCTTCTTCTTGAAATTGGACTGTTTTTCCGTGATTTCGTCGTTCAAACGCTCCAATAACGCTATATAATATTTACTATGGATTGTTCTGCCTTTCTCAAGGTATTCGATGAATATTATACCATGCGCATCCCAAAAATACCGAGGCCATAACCTTTCCAGCTGATTGTTGTGCTTTCGGGCGCTTTGGACGAGGTTCGCCAATTGCTGTACACTCAGATGACGATTTGTTTTGATTCCGGAATGAAATGATGGGTCCATGTTTCATCCATTGTCACATATCGACGCAAAAATTTCAGTCTGCTACGATTAAATATGACCAAACACTGCTCAGAATCATCAACACGTTGTTGTTTTTGGTGAACAGTGGGCAAACGCGGCACCCACTTTGAACAGAGTTTTCTCATGGACAAATGCTTATGCAATATAAAGCCAACACGTTCTTTTGATATCTTTACGATGTCAGCTAATTCACGCGACTTCACTTTCCGATCATTCAAAACGATTTTGTGGACTGTTTGATGTTTTCTGGTGTTACCGCCTCATTTGGACGTCCACTGCGTTCTGCATCATCGGTGTCTCTACGACCACGTTTGAAGTCAGCAAACCAACGTTTCATTGTTGTTTCTGATGGAGCGGAGTCCCCATAACACCTTTCAAGCCATTGCTTCGCTTGAACGATATTTTTTCCCATCAAGAAGCAGTGTAAAATTAAAACACGAAATTGTTTTTGATCCATTGTTTGGAAAATAACAAAGGTAGCGTCACTCTTAGCACAATAACTCACAAACTAATGAACGGAATGTCATGAAATTTTGACAACTGTCTTTCGAAGGTTGGTACTAACTGAACATGAGGTGAATTCAGCAAAACTAGCGCCATCTATGTGTGAGGCCCGAGACATTTCAGCCCATGTGTTACCTGCGAAATCGGCCGTGGTAATGGACAACGCTCACTAACATTCCAGAATGTTAAATCGCAAACTTAACAACTGCGCCAAAAAAAGCAGATATAATTTCGCATATGGAAAGAAACAAGATACCAATTCCCGAAGAAGAGGGAACTAAACTAAAGTTATTAGAAGCCATAGAAGCCCAGTATATTAGTATTAAGTATGTTTTAGATGAAAAAGCCAATAAAGGACACGCAATTTTGCGGCTGCCTCCATACTACTGTGTCTTAAACCCCATCGAATTGATTTGGAGTCAACTGAAAAGAAACACTCGCGAAAATAACCAACGTCCCGCATAGCATGCGAAAGTGGTAGACATAATACGAAAACAACTGAGCGAAATACAAGACACGTTGTGGAAGAATTGTACAATATAAAGCATGTAATTACTGTAGAAAATTCCTATGTTTCTCAGGATGTTCAAAAGTTTATTATACACGTAAATAATGATTCTGACATTAGTCAGAAGACAGTAGTTTTTAGAGTGACGACGATTAGTTGACGAATAGTGGTTTTTCTTTCTTTATTTGGTTTCGTAATTTTGTTGATTTTGTTTTTTCTAATGTCTCTGATTTCTATGTATGAACTATTTCCACTTAACTAAGCAATGTTTACGCAAAGTGCGGCCCTGAATATGGGCCCCAAAAGGTTATTTATAAGGGGGTTTTTATTACCAGTAGCTGAAGTCGTAAAACCCATCATAAACTGGGAGAACTTGATGTATGTAGTTTTTGTATATTCCCCGTCTTTACCTTGTATTTTGAATATAATTTTTATTCCTCTTGTTTTTACTTTTATGCATGTTTTCACGAAAGGAAAAGTACCTGAATTATAATGAAAAATAAAAATTATAATGAAACTTGTATATCTTGCCCTTAGAAAAACGTTTACTACCGTTTCATAAATAATCTAAAGTTGTATGAAAGTAATGTGCTTTCTACAAAAAAGCGTATTCATTTGTAATCAACAATCTGTAATTCTGGGGAGTAGCAAATACACCCATATAGAGGGTAATATTTTATCTGTGTACATATAATAATAATAATAAAGCTTTATTGTGTCATCACAATATTTTCGTACAATACAATGAATACACAACTGTCAAAAGTACACAGAGAAAAATTAAACTGTACAGGTAATCCGATATTGTATACGGCTCCAGTTCATACCACATTTCCAATATTTTACTTTTATATTTACGTAACGAAATCGTGTGTTTAGTTTCAAGCGGTAGTTTATTAAAGAACTTTAGACATTTATACTTAATGCCAGATTCAGTACGGCTAACTCGGCGACAAGGGCAACAATAATCGCCCTTATGTCAAATTATATAATTATGATGGATTGTGTTCCGTGAGAAAAGGCAAAATTTGAAGAGAAATATTAAAAATTTCGTATATATAGATGTCGTAAACGATTGACATTTTGTTTGCTTTGAAAACACCTCTGACATGACTGAATCAGTCATGAATCACATGACTGATTAAAACGCAAATTAAGCAATGTTTGTATAATTTTTTCTTCTAAGGTAAATACTCCTTTTAAGTCGTCACTATCACCCCAGATGACAAAACCGTACCTCAAATGCGAGTAAACACTCTTTCGAACGCACCTAATCTCATGAATTGATGAAAAAAGCGTTTGGTGTTGATTGTATGCCTACAGCTAGAGTTTATGAGTGGTTCAATTGTTTTAAAAATGGTCGTGAAGATTTAAATGATGTTGAAAGATCTGGTTAAATCATTTCTGTCGACGGAAATTTTACTGCGAGAATATTGGCTGGAGAATTAAAAACAAACAGAGAAACTGTTCGTTAAGTTTTGACTCAAGATTTGGGAAAAAGAAAAGTTTGTGCACATTTTGTTCCACATGCTTTAAATGACGCCCAAAATATTTCTGGTGTAGAGCATTGTAAAGATTAATTAAAATTCTGAAAATGATCCAGATTTTCTTGATTCGATCATAACTGGAGATGAAACATGGTGCTTTAAATATGATCCAGAAACTAAGCATTAATTTGCAGAACGGAAGTTGAAAGGCGAACCAAAATCAGAAAAATTGCATTTTCAGACGTCAAGAATCAAGACAATGTTGATTACTTTTTATGATTCATAAGGGATTGTCCACGAGTAATTTGTTCCACAAAATAAAACTGTCAATGTAGAATATTATTTAGCAGTTTTATCTTTTGTTGTCAAGAATTATACGAGTTAGGCCTAAATATCCAGCAATAACAGCTATTTTTATTGCATAACCATGCACCACCACATAAGTCATTAAAATTTCGTGAATTTTTGATTAAAAAATATTTGTTTCATTGACCACCCACTTTATTCACCTGATATATCACCGTGTGATTATTTTCTTTTCCCTAAGCTGAAAATTGTGATGAGATGATCATTTTGTGACGATATTTCAGCCATTCAAGCAGCTGTGACGCATGTACTAAAGGCCATTCAACTACACTTCAATGCATTTCGTGTGATTCGATCCTATATTCAATGTGTATTCATGTGACGAGTCAGCTATTACAACACTGATGTCGTCGGCGAAGTTTATAGTTAGTTTATTATTATGTAGTTTAAGATAATCCACGTCATGAATATCATTAAAACAAATAGTGAAAAGAAGGGATCCCAAAGTACTTCTCTGTGGTACTCCTTGCGTTATGATTCTGTTGGGAGAACAGGCTGACCTACGGTCTTGAGTCCAGCAGACTCTTTGTTTTCTATTCGTGAGATTAGAAGCGATCCAGGAGAGATTCAGATGGTAATACAGATCCAGCTTGTATTACTATCTGCAATGGTCTATGCAATACAGATGGCCTTCGTGAGATCTAATACAGATTGCAGATAGTAGTATAGATTCACCTTGTATTATATCTGCAATGGTGTATGCAATCAAAGGCTTTCGTGAGATCAAGCAAGATTTCACACTGTATTTTTTGTATTCCAGAACCGAAAGGATGGCATCGGTAAATCGGCAATCGATGAAATTTCTGTATGCTTTTGATAGACAGGGAAAACTCCCATTTCAAGGGAATTATTGAGAAGGTGACATAAAGGCTTGACATCAGCGATCAGTACATTTTCCAGAAAGTTAGCCGAGATTCCATCGATACCAGAGTTTCCAAGACTCGAAACAGAGCTAAGGATCTTATTAGGGCTCATTGGAAAGAAGCAGAAGGAATTTGGGTTTCGAGATATGTTCAGCGGAATTGTAGCATGGGTGTAATTACGATTTTTTACGAGAATGCTGTTTCTTCTGCTAACGACGGCAGATTATATGACGGCAGAGATGTATCTGTTTTTTTACTAGAGTGCTTTTTTGTTACCCTTTTTGTTACATTTGGAGATTTTATTTTCATATAAACTAAATGAAAAAGTATTTCGCTGTAAATTTGGTCGTCTAGAAGACCAATACTTAAAACTAGAATCAATATTCGTACTATTTCATGATCAGTGCAAAATGCTTTTAAGGCTCGGACGCTTTTGTCATCGAAAATATAAGAAGCAATTCCAAATTACACTCCAAATAATTGCGTTGCTGTAAACGAACAATTTTTTCCTTATGGAGGGTATATGAAGTTATACAATACATTCCTTTCACGCCTGCCAAATATGGGATAAAAGTTTTTTGGGGTTGCGATGCAGTAAATGTTCATTCGTTCCGAGATCAGCTTTACACCGGAAAGCCGGGAAATAGCGAACGTCAAGTAAATGTTGACGAGGGTAGAATTTTCGATATGGTTGCTTCGTAGAATGGTTGTGTACGGAATGTAACAACTAATAATTTCATTACAAGCTTGCAACTGGCGCAGGTATCAAATAATGGAATTTGAGCGTTGTAGGTGTGTATTATAAAAAGAAAACAAAACGAATCAAAACAAGAAATCATAACGGAAAGTCTTAAATTTTAGATTTAAAAGGTAAACAAAAATATGTTTGTTATCAAACTTATTTAAATAGATCGTACGTTTTTTTATTTTTTGTAAATAAATTAATATACAAGACAAAATAATTAAATATTATAATATTTTGAGTATATTCAATTAAATTCGAAGCTTGAAAATTTCTGTCAAATCTGATTCACATACAAAACAAAAATATAACATACAAAAATCTATGCATGCATTAGTTCATCGTACTCGAAAGTGTATTGTGTCAATGGAACCTATTTTGAATAAAAAATAACTTTTAAACATAATTCAATATGTGTTTTTATGTATATCTAAAAATTCTCGTTATTTAATTGTCATACTGTGTAGGTCACACGCAAAATTTCGTAACTTACAAATAATCTCAAGCAACGCATCGTGTAATACAAAAAAAAATTCAGTTTTGCAAGCAAATTGCAAACCTGTCTTGACACTGGCATTCTGTCAATACATCTTTTCCCTATACGTCACATAATTTGTCTCTCGCTTGAACGGCATGTCGAAATTTTGATTGCTCTTGACGAATAAGGCTTTTTGTAGCCTATCTATGCTATTTTTGGGGGTTGGTCTGTCCGTCCGTCCATCCGTCTGTCCGATTGTGTGTCGTTTTTAGCTTGCCACGTTAGACTGAGTAAAACAATACTTTATATACAAGCTAATTATTATATAATCCGGTCACAATAAGGATTTTGTAAAAATTGTACATATAGTTAAGGTACTTAACCTAAAATTGTTTTCATTTCTTTACAACTTTTTGCAACAAAATATATTTTTTAATGTAGATAAAATTTTCAGTAAAAAACTATAAGGATAATACCTGATTAAAATCAACAGTTCTTGAGTTATAAGCATAATTGATAAAAATACAGTCCTATGGGGAAAGAG